>FIZU01011866.1:0-14700 GCA_900064475.1 Pseudococcus longispinus | reverse complement strand
TTTAAGGTCATTGTAGGGGTCGAAAAAAATTGAAAAAATTTCAGAACATTACCCTCGAGTACCTGTACATACATACCAAGTTTGGTGAAAATCGGTTGAAAACTCGCGGAGATAAAATTTTTTAGCTTAAAATCACTATTTTGGGGATGCAGCCCCCAGGGGTGGAGCCCAAGGATTCCACCAAAGCTCAAAAATCGTCTTTTACTATAACAAATCGGAAGCCATGAAAAAAAGTTTGAATTTCGACCAGAAGCCGAATAACCCCCTTACCACACCGGAGCCTTTGAACGAAAATTCACATTTAACCCCTCCAGGAGGAGTTAGGATTGAGATATACAGCTAAAAATTTTGTCTCGGTGGTGTTAATACCATAATGACCCATTTCCACTCGATGATTTCAAATTCGGTGCTCTGTGCAAAATCCCCCCTCCCCAAACAAACACTTCAACCTATGTTCATAACCCTTTCGATTTTAAAATTGATCAAAAAATTATAAGAAGGGAATTTAATTAGTTTTTGATTTACTACTCACGCCCATGATTAAAATTTCGTTCCAATTCATGTTTTTTGAATGCGCATTTACATCTTCAAGACAGAAAAGTTGTCCATCTTATGGTTTTTTTTTAGTGGTACTTCACCTATGCCTACTACCTAATACTTATCCGATTACATTCAAAAGTTTGGCGGACCACTAACCCGACACACTGTATGATATGTGAAAAAATACCTACTTACCCTTTCCGTTATAGCATTCAACATTTTCTCACTTATGTGGTTTTCAACTTTCTCAGCTTTTTTACTAGCTTTAGAAATGATTTTTTGGGTTTTTTCTTCTTCACACACAGCATCGCGAACTAGACGCATCTCTTGTTCAGATGGATTTCTGATGTCGCGCATGTGAAGAAACTCTCGACATTTCTAAAAAAAAAAAAAAAAACATTTAAACCAAGTATAAATAAATTATATACCTACATGATTTTGAATCTGATTTTTGCGTTAATAACATCCATATTCCATACTCACTGCTTGAAATTCGCTTGTGGTAGTTTTACACGAAGCAGCGAAAGCAGTTGTGTATTGGTTTCCAAATAATAAAACAATGTGGACAAAAGACAGTATTGTGTAATGCGCCATGTTGACTTGATATTGAAACTTATGCGTTAACTAAAAAGTTATTTATCCTCGGCTGAATTATTTTCATAATTTTCTCATAAAAACGAACAACATTCAGAAATTAAAATGGTATAATCATTTAGATTCACAACTTACAGTAATTTTGTAGATTGGATTTCAATGAATTTTAATCTTCCATTTCAGAGCATTCATTATCAAAATGAGCTATAGTGCTACAGATCTATAGATCCCGATAAGGAAAAGTTAATTAGGTGCCTACGTAATTTGAATATTGCATTTTTCTAACCGAAATAAAATACAACCGATTTAGTTATCATCGTCATCACCATTTCGATAAAATATTTTATCACAAGTAAATAAAGATTATTCTCATTAATAAGGAGAATGTTTTTTTTTTGAATTTGGAAAAGAAGTCGATGACTCAAAAAAAATATACCTACTAAGAAAATGAAAGGAAATATTAATACGAAAAAATGATAAATCGATGACATAATCTTCAACATAAATATCCTTTATAACCCGACTTCGCACATTCAAATAAATTTCTACAAAAAGAAAAACTCGAGAAAGTATTTCAGTGGTAAAATATTTTTTATTTAAAAACGCAGAATCTATCTAATCTTCAGTGTAAAAAAAAAAGAAGAAACAAAAACAAAACAAACAAAGCGTGGAAAAACAACGAAAAGCGATTATATCGTAACCCTTTCAAAAGGTTTAAACTATTATAAAATTAGGTACAACATTAAAATAATCGAAACGTAGTAATTAATTAAAATCCTATTTCTTTTTAGTCGACTGGACGGCGAGCAATGCTTGATTCAGATCATCGACGAGATCGTCAGCTGATTCTAAACCAACCGAGATACGAAGTAGGTTATCAGTTATACCTAATCTTTCTCGGTCAACTTCCGGAACTGAGGTGTGCGTCATCAAAGATCTGCGAATGAAAATTTGTCATTTATTAACGTATATTCAAAATTTTGAACAGGGATGCGAAATTACGATACTTACGGAACTTCGACCAAACTTTCGAAACCTCCTAAGCTTTCGGCGCAAATAAAATACTTTAATTTTTTTATAAATAATTTTGTGTCTTCGATATCTCCTTTTATATAAAATGACATCATGCCGCTGCACCCCGACCATTGTTGCTTGGCGATTTCATAACCAGGATGGGATTCCAAACCTGCAAATACGTCAACAGATTTTTATAAGTATTATTATTTCGACATTTTTTTTGCGAATGGGAGTAAGAGGGGAATTTTGAGGGAAAAACTTACCTGGATGAAGGACTTTAAGTACCATAGGATGGTTTTCAAGGAATCGAGCGACTCTAAGGCCGTTTTCCATGTGCTGTTTCATCCTAATACATAAAGTTTTCAAACTCCTGTCGACGAGGTAACAGTCGAAAGGAGAAGGAACCACACCGGAAGCTGAAAAAATTCAAAAATATGATTTAATATGATTAATTTCAAAATTCGATGTCGATTGTTTTAATAGAATAAAAATATAATAATCTTTCAAGTTTCCAATGAGAGAAAACGATTAAAAATAAGTTTGATTTTTGATATTTTGGGAAGCACTGAATTTTTTTCAATTTTTTTTCGATTTCATCAGTTCTCATTCCATATATTATTTGGATTTTTTTCTGAATTTTTTTCAGGTGAATTGAAATATGTCTATAAAATTCAGATTTCTTCATTTTACAATTAGCTATTCATAAACCGTATAATTTTAGTGATTGTTTAACACATTCGAAATTTTCAATATTTTCAAAGTTGATGATTTATATCATCAATGGGGTTTTTCAAGGCAAAAGTAATGAAAGTTCATTTTCAAAATTTCAAATATTTTTTCAAAAAAGTTTCCAAAAACCAATTTTGCAAATCTTAGAATACGTAAAGATATTCTTTTCAAGTATTTGATGAAAAATTTAAAACTTTTTATAAATTCTAATCAAAATTGTTTACATAACATCAATCTTGTTTTTTCCAGTTCATTATACTTGATACATTTTCAAAATAATTCCAATATTTTTTTCATCATAATATTAATTCTAGAAATTTATGATTTGAAACTTCCATAAAAGTAAAATTTCCTCGTGAATAATTTTTGAAACGGCACAAATTTTAAATTAGACTTTTTAAACGAAAATTGTTGAAACTTTCACAAATCTTTGATCTTTAAATTTCTGTTTATAAACCATAAATTAAAACGAACATTTTGAAATGTGTTAAAATAATTCATTATGTGGCTTTATAAATATTCAAAAGCTACTTGTAAAAAAAATCGAGTGACACGAAATGTTGAAAAAATTGTGGTTCCTAATTTTTAGAAATTCTAAATATTACAAAGAAAATTTATTCGTAATGAAAATGTCATTTTATGGAAATTAAAAATAAAAGATTTGTGAAAATTTCGAAAATTTTTATTTGAAAAGTCTATTCTAGAATTTGGGAAATTTCCGAATACTGCATTAAAAATTATTCACGAGGAAAATTTAATTTTTTGAAAATTAGGTTTTTATCACGAATCAATTTTTAATTTCAATTGAAAAATTTTTCAAATTTACATACCACTAGATTTTCCTTATAGGTAGGTAACAAAAAATGTTGAATACAATTTTTAAAATTTTTAACGTTACATCGTGAAATTTTTTTTGAACAAATTTCAAATTTTTTGTTGATTTATGGATTTTAAACTTCACCAAGATGGTAAAAAGGATTAAAATTGCATTATAAATTATGATTTCTTTATTAATTATTAATTAAATCGTGAAAATAATAGCGCTAATAAATTTCTCGCATCAAAAAAATCACGATTTTGACATTTTGTCTGATCATTTTGAGTGAAAAAACGATTAAAAATTATTATTACCACTTAAGAAAAAAAATTGACGAAAATTTATGTCAAAAATGACTATTTCTGCGTTAATTACTCATCTAATCGTGAAAACAATAGCGCCAATGAATTCCTCGTATCAAAAAACTATGATTTTGACTCTTTGCACGATCATTTAGAGTGAAAAACAATTAAAACGACGATTAATGATTTAAAAAAAAAAAATAGGTAATCCAAAGACGAATCTGTTACTTCATGAAAAACTTAGCCAATCACAGAGCATTTGGATGGTCCAAAATGGCAGATTTTGATAGATGATTTACCCCTATTTTCGGCCAACTTTTTTTTTCGGATCATTGTCGTGATTTTCGGAGTTGCGAAACGCCGACACCGCGACAATGAGCCGAAAACAAATGCGCCGAAACAACTTATTTTTCGGCTCATTGTCGTTATGGCGACGTGATGCAATCACTACGACAATGATCCGAATAAAAATGATCCGAAGCACTCGTTTTTCGGCTCATTGTCGTGGTGTCGGCTTGCTGCAACGCCGAAATCACGACAATGACCCGAAAAAAAAAGTTGGCCGAAAATAGGGGTAAATCACCTATCAAAATCCGCCATTTTGGAGCATCCAAACGCTCTGTGATTGGCCAAGTTTTTCATGACGTAACAGATTTTTCTTTGAAATTACTATTTTTTTTTTTTTAAATTAATAATCCTCGGTTTAGTTGTTTTTCACTCTAAATGATCGTAAAAAGTGTCAAAATCGTGGTTTTTTGATACGAGGGATCCATTGGCTCTGTTGTTTTCACGATTAGATGAATAATTAACCCAGAAATAGCCATTTATAACGCAAATTTTCGCCAATTTCATTCTTTATAATTAGTAATTATAATTTCTGATTGTTTTTTCACTCAGAATGATCGCACAAGGTGCCACTAGTCTGGTTTTTTGATACGAGGAATCTATTTGTGCTATTGTTTTCACGATTAAATCAATATTCAATGAAAAATTGTCATAAAAGACACAATTTTTTTCATTTTTTCAAGATCAGTGTGATCCTGGCTGTTCAATCGAACGATTTGATCAATTATTTCAAAATTTTCTAGAGTTTTCGATTATAATTGATTACCCAATTAATTAAATAATTATTTTTTCCACGTATTTATTCGATATAAGAAATTTACTCGAAAATCAGACAATTTAAATCGATTAAATTGAAAAACTATAATCCAATTTCAATCGAATCTAATAAAAAAATGAGTAAAATGTAGAACTGAAATATGAAAATTGATAAAGATAATTTCAAACGTCATAAAAGTCAGTAAAATATAAAAATATCTAATTCTGATTACAACTTTTACACTGGCAATCGATTAGAATCTGTTATCAATTAAAAATCATAATCGATTAAAAACATTATTAGAATTCGATTAAAATCGCAATCGCCTAGATTCGGAGTAATTAAATAATCGATCATTTTTTCCTAATCAAGAGTACTGAAAATTTTCCACTCAAGACCACGAATTTATAAAGTTGAAAATTTTTAATTATTCATATTTCAAACTTTTTATAATTTTAATTTTACTAGTTTTTTTTTTCATAAAAAATTGCCCATAAAATAAAATTAAATGTTTCAAGAAGTCATTTCTTGATGACAGAGATTAAGGGCTATAAAAAAAATCACTGATATAACCAAAACCGCCTCATATTGCCCCTTTCTTCTCCTCACCATATTTCACTCTTGATTTTTGAATTTTATTGAAATTTTTTTTGTTTCAATTAACGACTTTGTCATAAAAAAAAAATTCAACAATTCAGCATAGAATTCTTTCACAGATTCTCTTTCTTCTTTCTTTAGCAAATGAGCCGAACAATTTTCCAAAGGACTTTTCAACGTTATTTTTGACACAAAAAATTAAACTTTTTAAACCTGCTCCAATCCAGACAATTTTCAATAAAAAAAAAAAAAAAAAAAAAAAAAAAATATTTTTTTTTTTGAAATAATTTTCAATAAAAAAAAAAAAAAAAAAAAAACAGTAATATTTTGTTTTTTGAAATATCAAAATATGAAAACCCTCTTATCAGTTCTTTAGAACACTGAAAAAAATTACAAACTTATTCAAATATTCAAACTTTCAAAATGAGAAAATCAAATTAAAATTTTCAATTCCTCTAGCACGTTCATTTTTTTTGAAAAAAATTTTCGAATCATACGAACACGTAATTTCACTCTTTTAATTAATTTACATGTCTTAAAAATTTAACCATTTTTTCAGATACCCCCCCCCCCCCCTCTCTTTGCACCGAAAAATCACCATCCAAACCCCTTCACAGATCTTTCCAATTCACGTAGACCTCACGTAATCGACATTCGGAAAAAAAAATTAACGATAATGTCGAAAAATTAACCAACTAATTTGTACTCGAAATACAAAGACCATCAATATTCCTGCAATTGACCATAACAGGGTAAAAAATGAGATAACCGAAGCTCTTATCTTGATCATATTTGTACTCGCAAATATGAACATTCCAATCGGCTAATTTAATACAATTAAATACGTTATATTTTCACGTTCGTTTAACTTTTCTCTTCGTATCGAAGATTGCCAAAAAATGAATCAAGTTTCAAGATAACTCCTATATCGACGTCAAGCAAATTCCAAAGCAGATTTTATAAATAGATAATAAATTTTTTACGAGCAGATAGCAGCTTTTCTATTCGAGATATTTACCGTTTTGTATAAATTTTAATTCTGAATAAATAACTTCGTTGTTGGTGACAGCTGCACCCATGACGACATCAGAATGCCCATTCATATATTTAGTTAAAGAGTATACTGATATGTCTGCACCTAAAGCTAATGGTTTCTGTAAAAATACGAACCCAGATTACTCCAAATGTCTCACAAAATATTCAAAATAAAATATAAAATAAATTTACTTGAAAGTAAGGAGTTAAAAATGTATTATCGACGACCACCATAACATCACGACTTTTGAATTTGGCGTATCGTGAAATAGTCCTAATATCGACGACTTTCATCATCGGATTGGTCGGATTCTCGATCCAGATTAACTTCAAAAACACAAATAAATCAATAATTAGTGAAAAAATCCACATTTCGATACAAAATCCAAATTTTCCGCTTACTTTGGTATTAGGTTTTATTTCTTTATCGATAGTCCTAGGATCGGTCAAGTCGACGAATGAAACAGAGATGCAAAATTTACTAGCTATTTTACTAAAGTAACGATTCGTGCCTCCATACACGTCATCCATGCAAATCACATGATCTCCGGCGTTCAATAATTGCGATATGGCACTAATTACGCCCAATCCGGAAGAAAAAGCCAATGCGAATTTTCCATCGTCCAGGGAGGCCAAACAGTTCTCCAAAACGTTTCGGGTAGGGTTATCACTTCGGCTGTATTCGAATTGCTGTAAAATAACAGAAAATTGTTACTTTTCCGCTTTCGTCATTCGAGTAAATAAAATTACCTTAATCTAATCGTATTATATTTATTAATCGAACCGTTGTACTCGTAGGTACATGAACCGATGAACTTCAGTGCTGTACGATACGAGTAAATTAAATAATCGCGGGTATTGATTTGATTACTCATCGAATTTAAAAAAGAGCCGGCTACAGATAACGATGGATAAATTATTGCACTATTTTTTCTTATAAATAAATAAGTATTATTCGATTGGCCTTGTTTATCGGTTATTGGAATGAAAAAGCCCTTTTTTATTCGGCGATTGGTGTTTTTTTCGTAGAAATTTCAAACGTTATCCGAGAAGATGAAGGTTAATTAGGGGATTTACCTAGTTTTGATTCGCTCGGATGCGATCGACACCCCACCGAAGCGTGGTGTTTTCTTTTTTTAATGTGTAGAAGTAATTAGTTTTATATGATTAATAATATATTTAATTATTCACGTGAAACAGATAAATATGTCTGAGACATAGTCGAAAAAATCCGATTGCATTTTTTTGTGTAATGAATCGTAATAAAGGCCATTTTAGGTCAACTTTCAGCACCGAAAACAGTCTTAATTATTTTGACATGATTGAGTACATACAATTAATTTTAAAAGTATTTTTTTCATTAAATGTGGCAATTATTTCGGAAATATTATAGAAATTTTACAACTAAATAATCAAAATTTATCAAACGTGATTCACTCAGGGGTCTTAGTTTTTTTCCAATAAATACGGTGGGATATTTCATGACTTAAATTAGCCATGAAATGAGTCAAAATTTATCAGATATGATTACAGTGAATTCGCAGTAATTTTTTTCACCAATGGTACTTCATCGTGACTCAAATCGAGTCTAAAATAGCGATTTTTTTTACTTTTGGTATCTATTTCTTCGAGTACCTGAATTTCAATGTTTTCTGATGAGATTTGTCGATAAATGAACTAATTAGGGTGGCTCACGTAGAAGGTCGACTGTTCTAGAAATGGGGAAAAAACTTTGAGAGCGAAAATCTCGAAAACTAAGCCTCCTAGAAGAAAAACTAATCTCTTGAGGCAGAAAGAGAATTTCAAGCTCTATAATTTCGATTCGTACAAATTTTTTCGTAGGACTCTTAGTTTCGCTAGAAAATCCAGTTTATGGGATTTTTTTCCATTTTCGAAATCTTCAACTTTGTGTATAAGTTAAATTCCTCATAAACATGGATTTTCTGGCCAAACCAAGGGTCCTACGAAAAAAATGCTAAGAATCAAAATTGCAGAGCTTAAAATTCTCTTTCGGCTAAGTCGGATTCATTTTTTTTCTAGGAGGCTCAGTTTTTGAGATTTTTGCAGTCAAAGTTTTTTTTTTTTTTTTCATTTTCAAAACCATCGACTTTTTATGTGATCAGCTCTATATTTTTGAAAACATATGATTCTTTGATTTCGTCATTTTTTTGGATAATACATTTTTTTCATCATAAAACGAAATAAAATGAGTAATTTTTGACTTTTGATGCCTAGTTTACTTTGAAACTGCAAGAATTTAAAAATTGTCTACCTTTTTCTTGATTTTTTTCTTCACTAAATGATTTTTTAAATCAGTTTTTCACATTAATAATGCTCAACTTTTGGTAATTTTTCTTCCATTTTTGGATATTTTCAACGAAAAATAAAATTTCCGATGATTTAGGTTTTTCGAATTCAGTCTAGTTTTTCTGCGAATTACAATTTTTCGAATTTTTCTCACAATTTTCCATTTTTTAATCAAACACTTAATCATTTTTTAGCTCAATTTTTTTCTCAGTACTTCGCGTTTTTTTTTTTCATTTTATATTTTTAACAAAAATTAAATTTTTTGATGATTTGAAATTTGAAACAATTTTTTTTTGTTACTTTTATTCTAATCATGCCACTTTTTCATTTTTTATAGCCCAATGTGCCCCTCCCCACCTGTTTTGAGAAGTTTTTCCTATCCAAAATGCTTTCAATTTATTAGTTGAGTTGAATTTTTATCAAAAATATTTACAAATTTTGGGGATTTTTCTTCAATATTTTAAAAATTTGATGAAAAAATTGAATGAATTTTGATCCTTTGAATTTTTCTCACGATTGAATCAAACACTTGATCATTTTTAGCTCAATTTTTTTCTCAATAATTTACAATTTTTTTTTAATTTTATGTTTTTAACAAAAATTAAATTTTTTGATGATTTGGAATTTTTTAGAATTTACTTTTACTTTTATTCTACTCATGCAATTTTTTTATTTTTTAGAGTCCTATATGCCCCTTCCCACTTGTTTTCAGAATTTTTTCCCAGCCACAATGCTTTCAATTTTTTAATTCAATTGACTTTCATTAGAAATATTTGCAAATTTTGGAAATTTTCAATATTTTGAATATTTGATGGAAAAATTGAGTGAATTTTTAAAAATTTACTTTAGACCTATTTTCGGTAATTTAAAGCAGAATTGTTGGATTTTCAATTTTTTTTTTTTGAAACTGGATTTTTGTATTTCTCGATCGATTTTTCTTCAATTTTTTTTCTCAATAATTTACGAAATTTGTTTATTGAAAAATTGTTTTCCCGAGTTCAATAGGGAGAAATTTGACAGATAACGAGTTTAATTTATTCGTTTTTTTAAATTCATCAATAAAATGTATTTCGAAAAAAATTTTAAAATTTTGTAAACTTGATTTGGAAATTAGGAAATTTTCTTACATTTTTTCATGATTTTTTTATCATTATTTTCGTCAAGTTTTCGACCTTGGAGTATTTCTTGGGGTTTTTAAAATGAAATAATATGCAAATTAATATTATCTAAGCAAATTTTTTACCAAATTTTTATGGTATGAATTTTTTTAAATCTACTTTCGAGAATTCAGTGGTCGGATTTTTAATTTTTTTAAACAATATTTTTAGATAAATTTTTCCAATTTTTCTTCTCAATAATTTATGAATTTTGTTTATTGAAAAATTTTCTTTTCTATTTTTTCTTTTTTTATTTCCTGGGTCATTTTTTTTTCAAAAAATGTTTCATCAACAGGTGTCATTTTGTCAATTTGGTAGTTTTTTCGAGTTCAATTCAACAGATAACAAGTAAAATTTATCAATAAAATGTATTTTGAAATTTTTTTGAAATTTTGTAAACTTGATTTGCAAATTAGAAAATTTCCTTCCATTTTTTAATGATTTTTTTTTATCATTATTTTCGTCAAGTTTTCGACCCTTGAGTATTTTTTGGGGGTTTAAAAAATAAAATAATGTACGAATTGATATTATGTGGGCAAATTTTTCACCAAATTTTGATCGTTTGAATTTTTTAAAATCTACTTTGGAGAATTTATAGGTCGGATTTTCAAATTTTTTTGAATCTGAATTCTTACATTTCTCGATCATTTTTTTCAATTTTTTTTCTCAATAATTTATGAATTTGGTTAATTGAAAATTTTTATTTCTATAGATAAAGAGTTTTATTTATTAATTTTTTTAAATTTACCAATAAAATGTGTTACGAAAAAATTGATAAATTTTGTAAACTTGATTTTGAAATTAGAAAATTTTCTTTTATTTTTTAATGATTTTTTATTATTATTTTCGACATTTTTTCCATCCTTGAATATTTTTTCAATTTTTAAAATAATGTAAAAATGAATTTTATCCGAGCAAATTTTTCATCAATTTTTGCCCAATTTTTATTGAAGTTATTTTTTTCATAATTTTGTAAAGTGGTTTCAATCCTATAAAGATTAGAAAAATTTTCAAATTATTTAAAGTTAAATTCCTTCTATTTTCGTTCAGAAAAAAAATGTTTTTTAAAATCTAATCTGAACTTTTGATAATTTTACCAATAAACTTTCGATCGTTTATTTTTTTTAAATTAATTTTCATCAAGTATTTATGCAGGTATGAAATTATGATTCAAAATTTCTGATTTTTCATTTCCCAAGTCAAGAAACTTTGTCAGTTTCATAATTTTTATGAATAATGAATAATTTAATTTCGAAAATATTCTCGAATCAACAAATAACAATCAATGTTGAAATTTCTTATTCATTATGCAATCTTGAAACAGTATTGAAACATTTCGTAATTTATAATTCAATTTTTTCAATTCATTTTCTATTTCAATTGTTCATAAATTGTTGATTTGGTAGTTTATGTTTTTTTTTCATTGCATTACATTTTAGATTTAGACTGCATAATTACACCGAATGAATATAAAACCATTTACGTAGAACTCTGTCATTAATCAAGACTTTTCCAAATCACTAGATTACAAATCAATATCCCAAGCGATATAATTAAACGAAAAAAAAGATAAATAAATACACAATCTAACAACCAAAGCCATTTCAATTGAGAATAATTTCTCAATGTTGAATTACCACCGATGATTCACTTCGAAGCTCATCCTTACTCCCTTACCTTAGGTTCACCAGGTACAAATTGCTTAAAAGTAGTACTGAGGCTGATAGGTGTGATGACAGCCATCGAGGACCATTTTTCGGGCGAGTGTCCAGCATGAATAGCTCTAGTAGAAAACTTAGTATCTTCGGGCAAAAAACCGTCGGTTGACATAGTAGTCTACGTATTTAAAAAAAATGCAAAAAAACTTCGTTAGCATCGAAATAGTAATTCAAAAACTATCATTATAAATAACCAAGTTCAAAACGAAAGAAAGAAATTAGGTATGCAGAACTTACAGTCATCATAGTGTGCATTCTGTCGTTCGGAGCCATATCCTTGGATATTAGTAGATCCGATAGTAACAAGTAACTTTTTCTAACTGAATAAAAGCTCGCAGATGATGTAAGTATTTAATTTGAAAATTTCAAGGTCATGAATATCGTAAAATTCGATCACGTGGGGTGATAATTTTCCTACTTCGATTATAAAATTGGTCACTCGATTAACCCTCGATGATGCTGCCAATGATAAGCATTAAACGTCGTAAAAATTTCGCTACGAATTCACGAGACAATAAAATATAAAAACTGATACGAGTACAAAGTATATGAAAAATGCGATCCCTTACGTACCGTGTGTTTTATTTATTCCATTTCTGTAACAATTCTCGCTTTTATTTTCGTAATTACGATGAATATTTGAATGAAAGAGATCGTTGTTTTCGGATTCTAAGCAGGAATGCGTGAGAGAGATAGAAGATGTGATAAATACCTACGTTCGAAGAACTAATTACTTTGGAGATAATGGGATTAAATTGGTTTTTTAATACTGCCTTATCCTTCGCATACCCTTTTCTTCTTCGTTAATAGATTAAAGAAGCATAGAACTATACCGATATACTAACTTGTACAGATACGTACGTCACCGTTCCAATGTATCGTATTCAACCAACTACCAATATGGTTTCGTAGTTGTGGAAATCCACGACACACTCGATAGAAAACCACTTAGAACAATGGGAATACCTAAGCTTTAAAAACAAGTTATCAAAGTTGCCAAAAAGCATTCGGAGTTACGATAAAACATATTCTTTGATAATAACAAATTGTTATCATGAACAAGAGTGAATGAACAAATTGAAATTAATCATCCGTGTTACATAAGCAAAATTTTATCGCATAGTTTACACTTTGAAATACATTTTTTCTATGCACGAATTTTATCGAAGGATGTCACATTTTGCACTTATTTCCTTTTTTCGCAACAAATTTATTGAAAAACACGTGTGTGTTTTGTTTTCGATGTTTTCTTATCATTGTTATCAGAAACCAGCCGGTGCATTGTGTTCGTAAGCCATAGATTTCGCACTTCGTTTTCGTCACGTCGTCAGGAATGGAAACCTAGTTTTAGCTCAAGTTTTATAGAGGGCGCTTCTCAAATCTCAATTTGGTAAATTGGTAATCCCCGGTCCTCTGTCCTGAGGCCTGAGGCGAAACTGGCGAAAGCCTGAAAATTGAAAAGTGAAATCCCTGAATCAGTGAATCCTCTTTCAATCCCACACACACCTTAGTTAGGGAATCTCAGGGACCGCAGGTGCAGCGCAGCAATGGTGCCAAAACGGCAAAACCCGCTTAAAATGCGGACCCAACCCAAGGCCCAGAGGCCAGAACCCAGCCCGGCTGAAATTCAGACCCGGCCCAGTTGAAATCCGGACTCGGTCCAAGGCCCAAAACCCACTTCAACAATTTCGATATTTTTTACAATATTTTGAGTAGTGTCTGACAACTTGACAAGTTTTTCGTAATTTTCACAAAATTTTTATGAAATTTAAAAAAAAAAATTCTCATAAAATTAACTAAATTAAGAAATTTTCTACCATTGATAACAAAAAATTCCAGTCCCAGTCCGATTCATGGACCAGGACCGCCCCAACCCAGTCCCATTGACTCAAAACTCAAAGCTGTTCCAGACCCAGACCCCGTTCCAGTTAAGTTGTGGTCCCGAGCCAAGGCCCGAGCCCTCGTTGGAAAAATAAACTGGTCCTACAGCCCTGTCGCTTTTCAGTGATTCTGAATTTCTGCTTGGAGATGGAGGTAATGGAGGTGGAGAACTGGAGACATTCAAATAAAAAATCCCCGAGGTAGGAGATGCGGAGGTGGAGGCAGTAGATCCACCCCCTCTGAGCTCCCTGAGGGCTCCTGGGCAGTGATGGGCAGATCCACTCCCAAAAAATTTAGATCCAGATCCAGATCACTTGAGTGACCTTTTTTAGATCCAGATCAGATCAGAATGATGAGATCCAACACAAAAGGTCAGATCTAAAGAAGTGAAGATCCAAATATCAGATATTTCTGAGTATCTATAATATAAAGATCCTTAAAATATGGATATTTTTTTGTTTCAAATTTAAACTAAGCTTTGAACGAATACCTAAGGATTAATAACCCCATAACTTGAAATTTGAAAAGTTGAAATATTGGATCTTTTTTTGAAATTGGGAAGATCTAAAGGTCATAGATCAGATCTATAAATTACGAAGTATCTGAATTATAGATCCGGATGCAGGGAGGATGGTCCAAACCAAACCCATATGTCCCAGGTTCAGGGCCTGGGTTCAAGGTTTGAGTTTCGGGTTTGGAAGAAACGGGTTCGGATTTTGTTCCATTCTGGGTTCGGCATAACAATCGGGTTTTTCGGGGTCGGTTCGGTTCGGTTCTGGACCATTTTTTTTAAAGTTCTCTTCATGTTCAAATATTTTTCGGGTGGCCAATTAATAATTGTGGCCAGAGTTGTAACGAATATTCGACATTTCGAATATAAATACCTATTTTCGAATAGAAAATA
>FIZU01011863.1:0-12518 GCA_900064475.1 Pseudococcus longispinus | reverse complement strand
AATTAATTTAGTTTTTTAAATTGGTAAAATTTTCAAAACAGTTTGACCAGAAAATTTACGTTCATGGGTAATTTACGAAATCGATAATTTCAAAAATGAAAGAACTTTGACACCCAACATTTCAAAATCTAAGCCCACTTTGACTGAAAAAATTTGGAAAAGTACGCGCCCAGAAAAAAACTAATACCTCATGGGAGAAAGAGAATTTCAAGCTCTACAATTTTCATCCCTAGCATTTTTTTCGTAGCACCCCTAGTTAGGCCAGAAAATCCATGTTTATGGTAAATTTACGAGATCGATAATTTCAAAAATGAAAAATTTAGGCTGCAAAAATCTCTAAAACTAAGCTTTCTGGAAAAAAGCTAGTAGCTGTAAGGAGAAAGAGAATTTCAAGCTCTACAATTTTTATCCCTTGCATTTTTTTCGTACCACCCTTAGTTTGGCCAAAAAATCAATGTTTGTGGGAAATTTACAAAATCGATGCAATTTTTTTGTTTTTTCTTCATTTTCAAAACCATCGACTTCGAACGTTTCCCATAAACATGGATTTTCTGGCCAAATTAAGGGTGCTAGGAAAAAAATGCAAGGAATGAAAATTGTAGAGCTTGAATTTTTTTCCTGTGAGCTATTCGGTTTTTCTAGGGGTGGTGGAGAAGGGAGGGGGTTGAGATTTTTGCAGTCAATTTTTTTTAATTTTTGAAATTATTGACTTCGTACATAAACATGGATTTTCTGGGCAAATTAAGGGTGTTACGAAAAAAATGCAAGGGATGAAAATTGTAGAGCTTGAAATTCTCTATTTTTTACGCTCTATTAATTTTTTTCGAGAGAGCTTAGTTTTCGAGATTTTTGCAGTCAGTGATTTTTTTTTTCATTTTAAACACGACCAACCTTATAAATGGGCAACCCTGAATATCCATATAGGTATGTATAAAATCCACGTGTCTGTCCGTAACGCTGACATTTTCCGTGACTTTTAGACATTTTTGATAATGCCATTTTTAAAAAGGCTTAAAATTATTTTTAGACATTTTGCCAGACTTGATGAAACATAAAAATTTTGAATACTCGTATGCAACAGTAATATTTTTCTCGATGACATTTTTAAGAAAGCCTAAAATGACCAAAAAGATGATTTTTACCTTGAAATGACAATTTTGATCAAAATATTCACAAGTTGGATAAAAAAAATCATAATAATTGACCAAAAACAATTTTAACCAAAAATGACCAATTTTTACTTTGAAATGACAATTTTGACAAAAAATGACAGTTTGCACCAAAAAATGACAATTTTTACCTTGAAATGACAATTTTTATCAAAAATTCACAAGTGTCCAAAAAAAACAATTGATGAAAAATGGAAATTTTGACCAAAAATCACACTTTCTACCTTGAAATGACAATTTCTACTTTGAAATCACAATTATGACCAAAAAATGACAATTTTGACAAAAAATGACAGTTTGTACTAGAAAATGAGAAATGACAAAAAAACGACAATTTTGACAAAAAACTACGAATTTAAACCAAAAATGACAGTTTTGACCAAAATGACAGTTTCGACCAAAAATGACAGTTTTGACCAAAACTGGTATTTTTTACAAAAAATTACGATTTTGACCAAAAAGTAACAGTTTTTATCCTGAAATGACCATCTTTACTTTCAAATGACAACTTTGACCAAAAAATGACGGTTTTGACCATAAATTGTTGACGATTTTGAACAAAAAAATGAAATTCTGACACAAAACAACAAATGAAATAATTATTTTGTTTCTGGTTTAAAATTGGGAATCCGAGTGTTTTGAAAGCTACTCAGTACTGCTGCTCAAAATATGGCCCTGAGTCGGCCAACTCAAATTTTAGGCTGCAGGAAATCCACGAAATTGAGATGATTTTGCGTCTCAAATTGATTTTGATTTATTTTTTAGCCATTTTGGAGCCTCCAGCCCAGCAAATGTTAATAATTTTTAATCTGAGAATGATTCTTATACAATTGATCATTTTAGAGTCTTTCTGAGAAAATCTAAAATTCGCCCGAGATAACTTCTCTTTTCAGTTTCCATCGATCAAACTCTTTATTGTTTTCGTGAATTCGTGATGAAGTAAATTTTTAATTTTCGTACATCTTTTTATTTTTCAGGATATATATTTGAAATTACTGAATTTTGCATCAATTTTTCAAAATTTGAGCTAGAGAATAATTTTCTTTGTGAAATTGACATTTTTAATTTAATTGATCAAAACTCAGGTAATAATACGAGCAAAACCAATAATTATTTCTTCTTAAATCTCAATGTCAGAAGTAGACCTATGAATGGCCCAAGCGGGGAGGGGGAGGGCTCCTTCCCAAAAACGACCGAAAAGAATCAGTTGTAAATTTCAACCGGCTTTCATCAGATCACTCATTCCTCTCTTTCTCTTACGAATCAGCTTCATCCTGTAATAACCTTTGAGTAATTCTAATATCGAGAGTATTATAATTAATGCAGGTACCTAATGAGTATGTACAGTAAAATGAGAATAAAACATTCCTTCATTGGACATGTTTCTCAAAATATTTTGATCAATTCGTTATTTCCCCATAACATAAAGGGAATTCGAGTTAGGTACTCGTAACAGTACCAATTTTTCGACTAGTAAAAAGCGATACCTAAAGTTGTAGCAAGGTGCTTCGAAGCATTGCGACGATCGGTCTCGATAATGACAAAAATCACTGGTAATATATGCTACCAAAACCTCATCTTCGAACCGCTTCCATCGTCGAGTCGTCAATATTCAACAAATACGTACATAATTACATACAAAAAGCACAAAAAAAACCTACATAAACGATACATAGATAAAAAAATAAAAGGAAGGTAAAACCTGGTTAATCCTTAAAAAGCTTGTTTGGGCAAACGTGTAGGGAGACGATCACGTTGAAAAGACGGCATATTTCACTAGCTACAACATTTGTTGCAAATGGCAAATGACGGTTTGTCCATCCAATACGGAAACGGTGCGAGCGCTGTGTTCTTTGAGCTGCTGCCTGTACGCGGCATCGAGGGCAGCGTGAAAATTCCTATCGGTGACCGGATTGTATGGAATTAGCGGTCGATGATCGCCGTAGCTTTTCGAAGACTGCCTACTCATATCACTGTTGCGTTTGGCGTCGTCGTCGCTGATATCGGAAATTTGACTACAATGTTCTCGTTCGCGTTCGATTTCTTCGTATACGGGATCGCCTCGACTACTGCCGGCGGCGATTTCGCTATATGTGTGACTCCGCGGACTATTGGAGCCCAAGGTATTGGATAGCTTACGATTACGGTGATCCGTATAGGTATGGGTACGAGGACTGTTGGTGCCCAACGTGTTGGATAATTTACGTGTACGGTGTTCGCCGTAGGTATGATGACTACGTAGGCTATTGGTGCCCAGCGTGTTGGATAGTATACGATTACGATGCTGCAGCGTATTCTCTATGTGTTCGATACGTCTGGCTTCGTTATCGACCGAAGTCATACTCTCCATCATGGTAGGATTACCGTACAGAGCTGGCCTGGGCTCTTTACAATTCAGCGTTTTTTCCGATTCGGAACTAGATTGACAGCATCCGAAACATTTGAGGAACCATTCGTTCTCAGGTACAAAAGTCGAGCCGTAATCTCGACGAGCGTTGTGATTGCGTACGCACATGACCGCCAGAACGATGGCGATAACCGAGAGGACGAGTACGGCGCAGATTAAAAGTATCATTAAAGGTAGAGGAATGGCGTGGCCCATCGCGTAAGACGGTTTCACGTCGACCATGATGGCGAAATTGGTTAAATGAGAACATTTGCATATGGTATGGGTTTCGTTGGTCGATATCATCGTACAGCCTTCTTCGGACCAGTTGCTTTGCGTGTAGTCCCAAAACACGCACGTAGGATTGCTCACGTTTTCAGTTTGCAAATGCTGTAAGCACAGGACGACCGGCTCGTTGAGTTGTATGTGGCGACCTTTGCCTAATGAGGCCGAAAGCACTTTGCTATTGATTCGCTTCTGCTCCTTGTTATTGGAGGGAGCTTTTAGGATGTGTTCGAGGGTATCGAACGCTACGTATACTAAACGCACCAAATTGCCTTCGCTATTTCTGAGTAGCGACGATCTAGGTAACTGTAACCAGTTGTTGATCCGCAGCGAACAATTCTCGACTACCGAGTACGTAGGAAACACTTCGTTGCCGACGTTTCGAGCTTCCAACACTTGAATACTGAGCAACATGTTCTTCGTACAATGACTGATGACTTTTTCGCGATTCATGGTATCGGCGAGTAGAAACGAATTCTCCTCTAGACCGACGAGAAGCGACGTAGCGACTCGCATTTGCTCATTGGCTGGCAAATCTCTCCACGACTGTTGCTGCGAAATGTCCAGTAAATTGCTACCAACGCGAGCGATATTTTGAAGCAAATCGTATACGATGGCTTCGCGTTGACGGCGATCTGGAAACGTTGGTATATCTTTGGACATTTTCTGCGACATGTCTCGAATAATTTTAGCAGTTAGTAACATATCACCGCCGAATAACGTTTTGCTCTCGGTTACTTGACTCAGATCGCTGGCTACTTTCGTTAACGAATCACCTTCGCTGATACGATTTTCCAGACTGCTCAGCCACACCGATCGACATTCGGATAAATCAGGAGTATCTGGTGTGCGTTTAGCTTCGTTCGCGTTGATCGTATGACATCTCCATTTGGCGAACCCGGCCGCGCCGTTGGGGCACGGCAACACAGACACATCGCCACCTTGGGTCCAATTCCACGATAAATTACGTACGATGACCGGTTTACATAATGGTACTTTTTCAGTTTCCATTATCATCGGACTTTCGCTACTGCTCGTTTGCATTTCGGTGCTGGTGGTACGAGGAACTATAATTTCGGGTTCGGATGAAACTTCGATGATCGGCGGATTCGTATTGGCGCTCCAATCGTTTTCTTCGGATTCGCGTTCTTTCGGTATTATTTTAGTAGACGAGATTACCGTAGATGTAGATACGGATGGTGTAGCAGGTGCCACGATATCGGGGTGTATGGTTATGGATTTGGTAGGCAGCCATACACTGGGCGCAGATGTCGCTAACCAGGGCGGCGTTGGTCGAGACGTCGATGATGATAACGTAGCCGAAACGCAAGCATAGTGAGCTTCTAAATACTTGACGGTACCGGGGCACGGATCGTTGAATAAATTAGTACTGGCTTGTATGCTACAATTACGTTTTTGCGAACAACGAGCCGAAAGTATACTAAACGATTTGTGCGACATGCAATTTACGCTCCATTCGGTACTACCGTGATCGTTGCAAACAGTAATGGAATACCTGCCGTAATTAGCACGTATTAGATTAATAACGTAACCTTCTTTGCATTCGATCTTCAGCATTTTTCCATCGCAAGCGTAAGCCGTGTAGTACTGGGATGAATGATCTTTGGTGGCGATAACCATTTTCGAGCATAGCAAACACAGGACCACTGTCCGCAGCATGTAATTGATGATCTTAAATTTCATAATGAAATTATATTTCATCGAGTGTATTCATTATATCGACTCATCAGCACATAATTCATAATCACGAACTCAACTTTCGCGCGAACAAAATACGATCGAACTATCAACACGAAGAACAGGCCATTTGATAAGCACGAAATTTATGAAATTATTTTCACAATTCACTGCTATCGAACGAACAAAAACATTTCTTTCAGCATAACATAAATTACCTGTCTTGACTAACACTCCATTACAAACACATAAAATCATAGAAAAAATCTTAGGAATTAGAACTATTAATAGTACACACCGTAGGTTCAATTTTTGTTTCCAGTTTCAACTTTCAATCACATCCCGAGGTTCGGTTCATGAACTTTCTCATAACAATCATTTTTAAATACGCTGTTTATAAACAACTTTCTCGATTTTTCAAACAATGAACAAAGAATCGTTTGATTTAAAAACGAACGATTTGGCCCAAAGCCTTACTTCAAAACAAGGCACATTACTGTTACAAAACAAACAAACACTTTTTCAAAAATCTGATTTCGGTAATTACCTTACAATTCTGTTTTTTTCCATGAAATTACCTTTAAAATTATTTCAATTTTTTCAACATTTTAAACTTTGAGAGAAAATTTTATACATTTTATCGATGAAAAATAAGTAACATCAATCAAATAAATTCAAAAACTCGTATTACGGCTCATTTTCCCGCCAAAATTGAAGTAATTACTAATCTTCAATGGTAATTTGCAATTCGGTAAATTGTAGAAACACAATTGTACAAAACAATGTCCACGTAAACACAAAAGTAGTATTCCCGTTATCCGGTAATCGAATCACATTTTAGGCAGTCTTGGGAAATCTGAAATCTGGGGCAATTTTATTATTGAGGGGAGCAATTGATCGTATTTCGCTTTTTGTTTTAAATACTAAAATCTCCACGTCTGTACGTTGTAATATTTTGTATTAAATCCGCTCGGTGAATTTTTGCGGTTTCTCGCTTTGAAGAATTGATTCAACCAAAGGTTACGCATCTTTTGAAGTAAGTTTCCCCAAAACAAACTACGTACATAGTGATAAGTGCTGTACATAATTACACACTGTGTTTCTGCTTCGTAATTTCCTGTGTTTTCATTTGCGAGGAAATTCCCTATTATATCACGAATACGATTTACTTAGTATTTTGATATTTCTCAGGTTCATCAGCCATGGATGAAGAATACGACGCCGTCGTTTTGGGAACTGGTCTGAAAGAATGCATTATCAGTGGAATGTTATCTGTTTCCGGCAAAAAAGTTTTGCATATTGATCGCAACAAGTACTACGGCGGTGAATCAGCATCGATCACGCCGTTGCAAGATTTATTCGAACGTTTCCAAGCACCGCCTCCGGATGAAACAACATATGGTAAAGGCCGAGACTGGAATGTGGATTTGATCCCTAAATTCTTAATGGCTAACGGAAGCTTAGTGAAATTGCTGATTAAAACCGGGGTTACTAGATATTTGGAATTCAAATCAGTCGAGGGTAGTTACGTATACAAATCGGGTAAAATTTACAAAGTACCAGTTGACCAAAAAGAAGCTTTGGCGTCCGACTTGATGGGTATGTTTGAAAAGCGAAGATTCCGAAATTTCCTAATTTTTGTACAAGATTACGACGAAAACGATCCAAAGACATGGAAAGACGTTGACCCGAAACGTACCACTGTGGCGGAATTATACGATAAATTTGGCCTGGATAAAAATACTCAGGATTTTACCGGTCACGCGTTAGCTTTATACCGCGATGACGATTACTTGAGTACTTGTGTACCGGAAACGATTAGAAGAATAAAATTATACAGCGATTCTTTAGCTAGATACGGAAAGTCGCCGTATTTATACCCGATGTACGGCCTAGGCGAATTACCTCAAGGATTTGCTCGTTTAAGCGCTATTTATGGTGGAACCTATATGTTAGACAAACCTGTAGACGAACTTGTCCTCGAAGGGAATAAAGTAGTCGGTGTTCGTTCTGGATCTGAAGTGGTACGTTGCAAGCAGGTATACTGTGATCCGTCGTATGTTCCTGATCGTGTGAAGAAAATCGGCCAAGTGATCCGATGCATTTGCTTATTGGATCACCCCATTCCAAACATCAAGGATGCATTATCCTGTCAGATCATCATTCCCCAAAAACAAGTTAATCGTAAATCGGATATCTACGTTTCGCAAGTCAGCTACACTCATCAGGTCGCTGCTAGAGGCTGGTTCGTGGCTATGGTTTCTACAACCGTCGAAACCAGCGATCCAGAAACTGAGATAAGGCCAGGACTCGAACTTTTGGGACGTATTAAGCAAAAGTTTGTCACCGTATCGGATTTTTTTGTACCTACAGACCTTGGAAAGGATAGTCAAATATTCATATCAAATTCTTACGATGCTACTACTCATTTCGAAACTGTTTGTAACGATGTATTAGAAATATTCAAACGTGGAACCGGCGAAGATTTTGATTTCTCTAAGGTGAAATTAGAAGGCGGTGATGAAGAACCGTGAATATAAGCTACTATCGAGATAAACGAGATTATCCTCTGGAAATATTTATATACATATTATATTCTTTTACTGTAGCACAATTTTTATTTAAAATTCTGGAATTTTTCATCATTTTGTGAAAGCTTATAAATCAGTAACTACGTCCATGTTCGAATCAGATTTTGCTACCAAAGACATTTTGCAGTTTGTACCATACGTTGTGTACTCTTTCGTGTAAATGCTTTTTGCTCATTTTTTAATTTGAAAAAAAAAATTGAAACTTGTGTACAAATGGAAATGAATGCCTTTTATCGCGGTCAACTTATTATGAAAACCGATGTCATAAGTTTTATGGAGTATTCATTACATTTTAATTTTTTTGTTAAATATTTTAGAAAATTTATAATTGCGTTAATTAATTGAAACGATTTCTCGATCAATTAAAAACATTTGAGAAAAATTTTAAATGTTGTTTTCGAGAAATCGATTCATTCGAAAAAAAATATTATACGAAATATATGTTAGCTTTTTATTAAAATGACATTTTTTTGAATAGGTACCAATGTAAACAGAGTAGAGCCTGGAGCCATCTTATTATCATGCATGAAAAGCGAATTATTTTGTTTGAATTTATTCTAGTTAAACTTTAGATTGAAAGAAAACAATCTCTTCAGACGATGAAATGAAAGTTGATTAAATAGCGTTTCATTTTTGAATTCGCATTTGAATGCAATAGCTTTGCAATCCAGTTTTGGATATTCGAAAGTATGTGCTGAGTGATGTTTTTAAATGCAAATGTATATGGACAAAAATTGAAGTGATATAGGAAAATAATAGCTTTGTTCATTAAATGCATGGATGCAATGACTGCGTATTACAATGGTAGCAAAAGCAAATTAAGTTATCCATATTGAGAAATGAAATTCACAAAGAAAATAAAATGAATAGGTACCAAAGGAAGTAGGGCATAGAATTTTTTTTTTTAATGAAAAGTAATGGACAAAAGTATATGAAAAACATGTCGAAAAATTACAATTACTTTTCCCTACACGAATAGTTGACCAATGACCATGCAGTTGGTCAAAGTTGGTCATTGGATGGAATTGATGTGATGTGTTAGCCTTCGTATGTAACACGCACCTATAATATCTTTGTATTTTATCACATCAGCTGATTATTGGACGATCTAGGTATTTGTTTTGTTTACTTTTCGTTCAACCACGAGAAGAGCAAGTAAACGTACAAAAAACAATAATAGAACCTAAAACGTAATAGCGATGTCCAATGTTGGTTTATTCTATTTTAATTAATTTTAATCCATGATTAATTATCATCATGATATCATGGAAATTAATATTTCGAGATACTTTTGAATGTGATAAATCATAACATACCTACCGAGAGCCTCTCTGTAGACATTTTTTCGTGTTGTGTTTGAAACAAAAGGTGATAACGTAAAACTTTCAAATTACAATTTTATCAAACGAAACCCCAATTTACAGAGAGAGAATCCTAGGCAGAAAAGTTTATCGCAATTGTTTTCGAGTTAAACGGTAGAATTGTTGAATTTGACTGAATTTTTCAAACAATGGAAGCAGCAGAGTTAGTTCCAGAAGGAAAAAAAGAGGTAAAAGATAACAAACATTAGCCCAATTTTACTTTCATCTATTCATCTGTCAATTCTTTGGCGGAAAAAGTTTTAAAAATATATTGTATTTTTTTCGTTTGTCATTTCATTCTCAGAAAAAGAAAAAATCCATCGAACGCGATATACCACCAAGTGCCGTTATAGACATCGAAAGTGCCCTAAACGAGCTCTCTTTTCCTGAAGTGCCCAAAGATCCTCTAGAATACCTGAACGATGATTATTCGGACTCTTTCGAAGGAGAAGCCGAGCAGATGAATGCACTGGTGCAACCTCCACCTGAATCTTCGGAAGACCTTCAAAGTTGCGAAGAAATCACAGAAATAGTACCAATTGATGATTGTATCGATGTATGCGCCAGCTTGAACGAGAGTTTCAATTCAAATGCGGATGAAAAGCCAGACTTGTGTTCGCCATCAGCTCCATGTAGCGGTGGAGAAACATCTAATTTTAACTACGCTGACCAAAACCATTATTACTATAGATCGGAAAGCATTTGCTACCCAGATTTAATATCCCAGATTTCCTTGAACGTCAGCCAATACAAAAATAACTCCGAGAAGTTAACACCGTTTACGGAAACTGAGATGGCTGCTCATTATTACAATCAAGAGCTTCATAATTACGACGTATTTGTAAATAATTTTATAGAAGTTGAATTGAAAAGCGGTAGCGTTGTTAGACAACCTTTGCACGAGTTATTAATACAATATTTAACGTGTCGAGATAACCTTTGTAAAAACGGAATAGAATTTGATACTTTGATTAATGATTATAAAGACTATCAAGAGAAAATATGGAATTCCCATACAGCTTCGTACACAGAGCATGGCGAGTGCCAGGTAACTCGAATATATTGTCTGGATGAGCATTCACTTTAGGATTTTACCATTGGTTTTTGTTTCAGGATGGTAATGGTGTTTCTGCCACACATCATTATAAAGTTTCCCATTTTAACGAATATATTTACGATAATTTCGCTCGTAATGTTAATCAACTCGAGATACTCAACACCGAACTTTATATCACCAATGTATTCAATGTGCAACTTTATCGTAACAAGGTATTATACATATTTGAAATCATCTTCATTCGTTGAGCTTAAATTCTGAATTCAATTTACTTTTTCAGATCGAACACTACGTTCATTCATTATGTTACCACTTTTCATTTCTACCTCCTCAAGCACCTATAGAATTATATAACGAATCTGCTCCCAGAGGACCACTCGGAGCGGATTTCAAATTATTCATTCATGAAATAAGGAACGCCATATCCGTTTTATTTAGTTTTCAAAGACGCCCGATGAAAGATGAAGAATTCGTTACGGAAACACGTAAATGGTTGGAGAAATTAATTTCAGTCTTGTTACGAGTGTCGACAGCCAATGATCATTTGTTTATAATTCATCATATTATGAGGTTACTTGAATCTTCGTATCGAATATTCACCTAGAGCAGATCGATTTGATAAATTCGTATAATTTTAGATGTCCTGCCGGCGTTAGTAAATGGGCTTCTCGTTTTATTCAACCTCCAATTCCACATAACGGAAGATTGTACAGTCAACAATACGTAGATCATTTGATAACCACGTTGGCTATAATTTTATTACCAGTTACCGATCGATCTTTATTCTTACAACAAGTAAGTCATATGTTGAGACGTGAAAATATAAAGAAGCAGAGTTGAACTGTATTTTTTGTTAGATGGAAGTTGGTTTGGAAGAAAATGGAATGTGGGTTATCGTAGATTCTGACGGAGAAGATTCCGATGAAAATTCTACTCCTAAGACGGCGTTGAAAGAAAACGACCTCGTAGCTTTTTTAAATCAAATCCCATTTGCTGATCTCTTCAGACAAGTTAGTAAATTTTTGAGTAAATGTAATCGAGATATTACGTATGGAAATTATACTACTTTTTCATTACAGATAATTTTAGTGGGTCGTCGAGAAAACGAAGATGTGTACGATATAAATGTAATAACAGATCATGATATCTTGAGAAGTATCGCTATAAGTAGTTTATTAGTAAACTTACTCGATAAGGGAATTGCTAATTACAGCAGCGTTGCTTACAAACAATTTTGTAAGAGGTTGAGCTTGTTGATAAAACATACAGCATGTTATATCACCGATCATTGGCAATTATTCAGGTGATTGAATTTATTAGAAAATGCTTGGATTTATTACTTTGAAAAAAATATTAATTAGCCTAAATTGTGATTTTAGGGAAGCGTATACTCAGCGAAGCATCGTAGACAGTGCAATGTTAAATCGATTACAAACCGAATACGATGAATTTTTATTCCGAGTGGTTAATAATTTATACACGACTAGAGATCGTATTGGATGGCAGTACCTAGCAACTTTACCTTTCAACATGATTACATCTCATTCTCTTTGGAAAATATATCAATACCTTTTGTATACGAAGAATGGTAAATTACTGGAAATATTCATTAAGATATACAATAGCTGGTCAATGATCATGCATACTAAAATTCGCTATTTTACAGAAAATGATATTTTAATGAGTGAAGAATTCATGGAAAGCATGGGCGAATTACCAGACAACGAGATTTATTATTTTCTTACCACGATTACAAATATGGCTCTAGTCAGGCTAAAACAAGATTGGTTGTTTATTCAAACTATTACTCTACAATTATTTCAGGTGAATATTATTCTAATAGATATATCTATAAAAAGCGTAGCCGTGCTTATAGGGATGATTTTGCCCTGAGCACCGAATTTCAAATTATCGAGTGGAAGTTGGTCCTTATGGTCTAAAACCCACGTGACAAAATTTTTAGCTCGATAT
>FIZU01011862.1:0-18686 GCA_900064475.1 Pseudococcus longispinus | reverse complement strand
AGCTAAAAATTTTGTCACGGGGTTTTAGACCATAAAGATCAACTGCCACTGGATAATTCAAAATTCGGTGCTCAGGGCCAAATCACCCCTATAAACCCGGCTACGCTCTTTATGGGGAGGAAAGGGTCAAAGCGAAATTTTTCATGCAACCAAAATTATTCATAGGGGATGATGTACGAAGTTTGTTTGAAAATTTTTTGAACTGGGTCCTTTGGTTAAGAGACAAGGAGATTTCTTGAAAAGGGGGTGGCCCTTCGGAAAAGGGAGGACCTTGAAGCAATGAAACCTTAGCTCATTTTTTTGGTTATACGTCCTAGATTACGAAGTAATCGTAAAATTGCTTTTAACCTTTCAAGCGCGCGGAATTTTTTCTTGCGACTATACTACTATTACGATTACAAGTTTCATTTTAACATTCTTCAAAGGAGATTGTTGACTATAGTCGGCCACCTTCACATGGGTGATGAAATTAAGCCTGACCATCGCCTTTTTTCTCTCCCTAAAATAAAATGTAACAGCTAGGAAAACGTTTGTAAGCAAGTACAATATACCAGTTTAAAAAAAAATGCTTGTTTATTTGAAATCGGCGTTCATCTGACGTACTGAGTATTCATTGGAAAGAAACCCAACGACAAGGAGAATAAGACGATGGTATGTTTTAACAATGCTTACAAAATTTCCTAGAATCCGCCGACGAACGGCGCAAGAGGTTGTAAATAATCAAGCTAAATACAAAAAAAGAAAAAAACGTGGTATAAAAGTCGAAAGGCATCTATTGTAAGGATTTTACCCACGAACACGCATTCACGTGAAGGCGCGTTTAGTGCTGGATGGCCAGCTACGAAGGATACACGTGCTAAATGCTCGCATTATGATACATTGCAAAAGTACTTGTATAAAAAATGGTCTTGTTTAAAACCATACACTGGTCTGGTTGCATTAACGCAGCATAGCGAGTCTCCTGCTCTCATTCGCTGTGGACTCAGGTAAAAAAGAATGGAAGACATAGGTTGTGCAAGTGCAACGCAATAATAAGAAAGACCCGATTGACAGCAATTTGCTGTTGAAATTTCAATAAAATTTCTCTGTAAACAAAGTTTCAATAATGTATGTTTTAGATAAATGGCCGTGTCAAGAAATTTTGAACCAACATTGTTTGATTCATGCGATCATGATGATGTTGCTTCAATATGGTTTGAAAAGAATGTTAAATAAAAAAAATCCTTTCATTATCATCAATATCACACTATTAGTATCATAATTAATCCTATATTAAAAAATGATGAAATATTCAATGTTCCGATTTTTTGTAACGCATGTTTTCCGAAACTACAATGCATATACTCGTACGCGTAAAGCGGGCAAGGTAAGCGGGACCAAAATTCCTTCAATCGCTCACCAGTAGGTAAGGTACCTCTACTCAACCTACTGATTGTTCATTCATCGTGTACTACATACGAAACAAGTGAAAAAGTCTTTTGTTGAAAGGTCGAAGCCCCTGTGACACTTGCAGGATAACAGATTCTACGTATTCACGGTCGGAGTTTTTAAAAGCGACATTTCTTCTTTTACCACAATAAGTACTGTACCGATGGCGCCTATATTTAATTGAATGGAGACTTGGCAAACTATGTGCACAAAAAAAACACTGATACATGGAATAAAATGAAGGTATTTTTTTTGTTTCCTCTCCTTTTATCATCTAGTCAAATTTCTGCGAAATGGTTTTCCTAAGAAATTGGAAAGTAGATATTCGTACATTAAGAAGACTAAATGATGTACAATAGCCAAAAGGTAGGTACGTACATGCACATAAATCGTCCCTTGGATATGTCTTATATAGGTATTGAAAACGTTCCATACATTCATTGGCAGTATAAAATTTGATGTCTATCAAAGTGACATCTTAAAATTTTCCTATTCAATGAATAGGAATCACGGACATATAATTAGAAAAGCGCTGTATAGGGAAAACTTATGAAGGTCATTGATGAGTGGGATTTAATTTTAAGCCATCCTGGAAAAATTCATAAAAAGCATAGCTGGGGTTAAAGGGAGGATGTGGCCCTGGGCACTGAAGTTGAAATCATCTCATCCCTAATCCCAGGGGGCAGCAATATGTGGATTTTCAACTTAATTTCCATTTTTGGCTGTTTTCAACCGAAAAGCATAGCCAGGTAAGAATGGTGAATCAGCCCTTGGCTGAGATTTTTGAACAGTCTGGTGGAAGTTGGTCCTTAGTTATGGTCTAAAAACTGGGGGGCAAAAATGTTGGCCTCCTACCTCACCCTTAGCACCTCATATGGGCCTAAGTGTACCTGAAATGCCGGTTCCTGTTATACATTTCTGTATTCTGTACTTTTCAACCAAATATTTTCAAAATTTCGAGGGTTTTGGGTCATACCAAGGGTCACCTCTGGAAATTTTTTCTATTTTTTTCGAATCATCCTTCGTACTGAAATTTGAGTTTTAAGACTTCGAAGTTTAATATCTATAATAGGTACATTTTTTCAGAATTTTTCAATATGGTGAACAACCTTCAAAACTGCAAAAAAGTGTTTTTTTCAACATTTTACACCCTTAAAAGCGTCACTATTCAACGAAAAAATAATTTTCTTAGAATATAATTAGCAAAAGCACTTAACAACACCAAACCCTAAACATCGCAATGTACATTACAATACACACATACTTTTGGAATTGAAATTTTTCTTAAAAATAATGTTTCACGATTTTTTTTTTTTTACAAATGATTAAATCAAATATTGAGAATACTAGACACAATATTGCTTTATATAAACTTTCAGTGCAAGTTCAAAATTTGTGTCTTTACAGTGTATAAGTATATCTTAATTCACCGGTTATGGTCATTTTAAATATTATTACATTAAAAAATTTAATATTTGAAAATGATAAGAAAATAACTGATAGATAATGTAGTTTGAAATTAATTAAACGAACGTCAGCATTCAAACTGATTCGATAGTTTTTTCATAAATGGAGCTCAAAGTTAATGCACATTATAAGGTACATTGTGAACGCGGGTCCTTTTGAAACCACTTGGGTATGGTATTGTAACATCACGTTCGTCAGCTAGACCCGATGGTTATTGGATGCAGTAAAACTGTTTGTTATAACTACATTTTCGAAGTAAATCAGCCGATTCACCGGAAACGCCTTTTTTTTTGTCACAAAAAAATAAAAATAATAAACAGATAAAATGACACGGTCGCTGTGTATAGGGTGTTTGATTCTGAAGTTTTGAAGAAGGTGGTTTGAAACATTACATGCGGCGTGGCAGGTAGAAAGAGGGCTTACGTCCAAAAAATCAATTTTGTTTATCGATGTGCTTTAGCTCAGAAAGAGTAAAGTGCTATATTGCACTATTTTTTCAAAACTTTTTCGATTTTGGTTCCAACACTAAACTTTTGATTTATACCAACCAGAGACAAACTCAGAGAGGGATGTAAAATTGTAGATTACATTAAATGATGGAGCGCGAAAAAAAAACCTCGGATTTTGACCAAATTCAAGAGGTTGACTCATATTTAGTTGAGGATGAATCATGGAAAAGTTTAGATCCCTAGCTTAAAGGGGAGCGGAGCTAGGTGGCCTCAAAATGGGGTACCTTTTGAAAAAAACACGGTTTTTGATCACTTTTGAGTAGTATTACTTGCGTGGCACCTCCAGCACGCCCCTAAAAAATTGCGAATTGAGTTTCTACACCTCCCTAAACCATTGACCTCGAAATTGGATACCACTTTTCCTACCCTACAAGGTGGTTAAAAAGTTGCAGATTGGTGAAAAGTCTGGATTTGTGATTTAAAAAAAATTGAAATACTCTTTCGCTTGGCACCAATACCGAGCCTAAATAGCTCCTATTGATCCAAAAAAAATATTTCCATTACAAAAATTGAAAAGTTTTAATTGCAGGGTGACCAACTTTCAATTTAAAAAAAACTGATTTTTACTAACTATGACAAATGACAAAATTTTAGCTTTTCTTTAAAAATTGAAAGTTTGTCACACTGCAATAAGAACTTTCCAATTTTTATATTCGAAATAATTTTTTTGGATGAATAGGAGCCCTTTAGGCCCGGTTTTGGTACCAAGCGAAAAGTATTTAGATCTTTAAAAAATCAAAAATCTATATTTCTCATCAATCTGCAACTTTTTAATTCCTGGACCGGGTAGAGCAGGAAAAGTAGAATCCAATTTCGAGGTTAATGGTATGGGGGTGTAGAAGCTCAAATCGCAACTTTTTGGGGGTGTACCCGAGGTGCCACGCACGTGGCACTAGCCAAATGTTGCCAAAAACAGTGTTTTTTCAAAAGTTACCCCACTTTGAGGCCCCATGGCTCCTCTCCCCTTTGAACTAGGGGTCTAAAATTTTGTATGATTCATTCTAAACTAAATATGAACCACCGTTCACCCCCTTGAATTTGGTCAAAATCGAAGATATATATTTTTTTCTTGCTCCACTCTACGTGTAAGTACATTTTTACAAGTATCCTACAATCAAGTTTCAAAAAACCAGACAAATTTCAAAATTGGGTTAAAAATTCCCAAGAAATCGTCGGAAAAATCACCAAAATACTGGGTGAATTACCGAATTGATTAGGAAACTTTTGAAAACTTGGCTAAAAAATCTACACAAGTTTTTCCTTATAGAAAAAATCTGTCAATCATGGATATGTTGTAATTCATGTGACGTAATTATTTATAATTTTATAATACGGGAGTTGGTTTTTGATTAAAAAGTTCAAAATCGGTACACTTAGTAGGTATTCTAGTCTTAAATTCATCTTTGAATGTTGCAAAATGCTTACAAGTTCCTATATCATAATTATGTGTATATTTGGATTGAAAAATAAGAATTTTTGAAGTGAAGAAAGGAAGACCTAAAAACTGTTCTTTTTTCAAATAGGTACGTAATGAATTTAAACGGCAGACACATTATTTTAGACGGGTAAAAAAGGAAAATTAATTCCGAACCAAGTAAGTAGGTTTATTAAAATAAGACGTTTTGTAAAAGTTATTTTTTTTCTTACCTAATTGTCAATAATCTCTTTTTAAATTTAACTGTGTTGACAAGATTTTAGAAAAGTGAATTAGCTGTAGCTAGGTAGTGTATCAAGGTAGGTACTTAATGATATACGAGCGTGTTGTGGAAAGTTTTGAAAATGTTATAAAAATTGAGTAAATTTCTGTGATTTTTTAATGAATAGCTGTAACCTAATGAAGATGTCGTAAAAATAATAAATGACAGAAAGTATGTAAAAAAAAACACGTCAGCCAAAGTGTACAACTACTTCTCTTTCTACTTGTTACTTTTTTTTTGCCATCTTTTGAAATACTCGCTGATTTTTTCCTACATTTCGTCAATGATGTTTTGAAAAAAAGTTCGCTCCCAAGAACAAGGAAATGAGAGAAAAATGCAGTGTGAAGAGCTAAGTCGATTCATTTTTATCTCTTAAAGATCGTTGATTCGAAGATGAAGCTACTTACTTCTTTGTTATTACTCATAAGTGTTTAAATACCTAATGGTTTCAACTGTGGAAAATTGCAAACTTCACATATTTTCACCCTTATGATTTTTTACGTTTGAACTAATTTTCAACATACTCTTACTTATTGGTTTTTTACACAAGAGAACATCGATGGACTTCCTACAACCGGTTTTGCTATACGGTATACCATCCCTTGTTGAATGACACTGAGTTAGTCCCACCCCTATTCCCCTTACCTAGTGTATGTTTCAACATTTTTACCTTTTACTCATATTGTACCTATGCTCTGAGGTATACGTATGCTTTTCTGTTATTTACGTGTTTTGAGTTTAATTAGTGAACGTAGGAGTAGATTCAAATTTTGTTTTTTTTTTTTCGAATTTGCGCGAACGTATTGAAGTGTACCTACTAAAATTTTCACAGCCGATGAACAATACTAGTTTTTAATTAATAATTTTTTGGTTCGAACATTGTAAAGTGGACTAATTTGTTTGCTATAAATTTCAAGTGATTCTTGTTACCTCATCATACCAGATCGTGTATCTAGGCATTCGTTTTCTTTTCTTTTTGGAGCAGCTATCAAATAACACGGTAAGTTTTTATTTTACTATAGGTACTTTTATAAGTACGTACACTTGGTACTTGTTTCAGTACCTACATCAATTTAATTTTAAAAATTTAAACACCAATTTGTTTATTATTTGAACGCACCTCTTTCAAATGGAAAAAAATATATTTTTGAATTTTATTTCAAAATTTTTTGAAAATGTCGTCGGGTTTTATTGCGCCTTTGCAATTTTTTTAGCTTTTTAATTCCCTAAAAAAGATATTTTAGGCTATGCTTTTATTTATGAAGATGACATTTTTCAAGTTATTGAAAGAATTGATTTTGAATCGTGGGTTCAGATACCTACAGAATTTTACAATGAATAAATTATGCTTTACACTTACATTTTCAATGTATTGAACATTTTCTTGAAATTAAACGTGTTTTTGAGCGTTTTCCGAAGTTTTTGAAGATGATCCACCAGCCAAAAATTTTTTTTTTAAATCTAAAAATAGCTGAATGAAAAAAAGATTTTGACGAAAAAAAAGTTAGATTATGCTTTACAAATATGGTGTTTTCAAAAATTCTTTTGTCACGTCCAGGAAAGTTGGCGATTTTTTCAATTTGACAAATTCGCGACGGGAATTTTTTCATTTTTAAACCGAATTTTTACAACATTTAGAATAGTTTTCGCAGCAATTTCAACACCTTTATATCATACAAATTATTGGGTGATTTTTATAGGGAGCTAAAAACGCTGCCACACTATTGAAAGTTCGGATCAAAAATGAAGCGTACTTGCAGTGAAATAACGGATGGTCCTGGTGTACCATCAGGGAAAAAAACACAAAGATCTCCAAACTTTCCACCCTCCTTACAACACAATTTGAAATTTTCAAGATTATTAGATCTGTCTGTTCCCTATGTATCTTCTGAAGATACTTCCATATCTTCAACAAGGCATCCACCCCCCTTGGAAAACAATTTTAATATTCCTGAAAAACTCTCGAAAATTTTAGATTTTTCAGTTCCATACGTATCTACCGAAAATGATTCCACATTTCCGACATGTCCTCCATCCCCCACTCATAACAAGTTTAATATTCCTGAAAAACTCAAGAAAATTTTAGATTTTTCTGTTCCATACGTATCTACCGAAAATGATTCCACATTTCCTACGTGTCCTCCATCCCCCACTCATAACAATTTTAATATTCCTGAAAAACTCAAGAAAATTTTAGATTTTTCTGTTCCATACGTATCTACCGAAAATGATTCCACATCTCCAACATGCCCTACATCCCCCTCCCATAACAATTTTAATATTCCTGAAGAACTCAAGAAAATTTTAGATTTTTCAGTTCCATACGTATCTACCGAAAATGATTCCACATCTCCAACATGCCCTACATCCCCCTCCCATAACAATTTTAATATTCCTGAAAAACTTTCGAAAATTTTAGATTTTTCTGTTCCATACGTATCTACCGAAAATGATTCTACATCTCCAACATGCCCTACATCCCCCTCCCATAACAAGTTTAATATTCCAGAAAAACTTTCAAAAATTTAAGATTTTTCTGTCCCCTATAAATTTTCAAAAAAATCTACATTTTGAGTGGAAAATTGGAGGTTTGCATTTGAAAATTGTATTTTGTAAGTGTTTTCATTTTGATCGCCAGAGAGTACAGCTTACCACATTAACTATAATTTCTAGGAATGTTCAAGTTCCTCAAGTATTCCAACAAGGAAACCTTGTCAACTCATCATCTCTGATTGAGCTGAAATTTGACTCACTCAAAGAGCATGTCACCTAGACCTCACAACCAAGTTTTAAGCTGCCGAAGTTGATTTTTCGACTTTTGGTGAATTTTCGAAAATAACCAACATAGCCCATTGATATATCAATGTTTTACAAATACGGTGAATTTTGACATGAAAACATGTGATACGCTTTGGCTTATTGAATTTTTCAAATCCATAAAAAATTAATGTTTGAAATTTTATCGAAATTTTTAAGTTCAAGATGTCTAAAATGTTTGTTTGACAAAACGTCTAAAAGTCGTCTACGAAATTTTCAAAGCATAAAAAGTCAGTGGGAATCTGAAGATATTTCCAAGTCCAAAAAAGTCTGACAAAATGTCTAAAAGTCAAGTTCTTACATTCAAAAAATATAAATTGTTTGTCTGGCAAGATGTCTAAAAGTCAGCATTATCTCTGAAATTTTCTAAGCTTAAAAAGTCAATGAAAATCTGAAATTTTTTCCAAGTCCAAAAAAGTCTGACATAATGTCTAGAAGTTGTCGTGATGGATTTTCGTCACATTTTTCGCGAAATTACCCATAGCGAAAGCATATCCTATGTTAAAATTCTGAAACTCGATAAATACACTGAAGTCGACCCCCCCCCTCCGAGTAGATTGCCACCATTTTCGAAACAATTTGGAGCCTCCAGCAAAACTTGACCTTTCTCCAGCATTTTGGAATCTCTCGATTGGCACGGTTGAATCGAAAATCCGAGGTGACGAGTTGACAAGGGTATTTTTTACAACTTGAAAATTTCGAGTATAATGTCTGTTTTTGCCTTAAAAATGATAATTTTTTAAATAACTTTTGCCCGTACCCATCAGTGCTATGATTTTTCAATTTGTTACAAAAAGTTTGTTGCAGAAAACTTTTTTTCCTGACTATTTTCTTCAACATCGTGTAATAATGTTGCATTATTTTCTTCAGTAATAAATAAAAAACGAAAAAATGAGCTGATTTCAAATTTTACCCCTAATTATTCCATAAAAACTCAATTAAAAGCGATAAAATGGCTAAAAAGCGTCAAGGATTTTTTTTCAAACCAATTTCGAACGATTTATGAATTTTTCAATATTTTAGTTAGCAGTTCTGCTTGCACTGGGCAAATACTGTTTTTTTCACCTAACCATTTTTTAAACAATCTATCCGCTCACCTCTCTAAAAATGTAATGTCGATCTCTATAGGGGTACTGTAAGGAGTGCGCCACTGCTGATGACTAACAAAACATTCAAAAATTTGTAGATGAATCCGGAAGGAAAGCGATTGTATCAATTGAGTGATGGTCGCGTTGTTTCTTATCGAACCTACCGCCGTTTATCTGTCCAAAATAATACTAGATTTGGAAAAGCGATTACACCAGTCTTAGAAATGATTGTATGGTATTCCATTTCTTCATTCAATTGACATGATTCGATTACATTTTTTTAATATGCAGAATTGTATTTATGCCATTTCTAGGGTAATGAACATCGTGTTGTAAGAGAAACGCAAGGCAGTCTTCTTTCTTCCTCCTCGTTTTCACCCTCGACACTCCCTTTGGAGTCTCCTCATCTTTCGTTTTAAAATGAACAAAATTTATTCCAGCAATTATCCCCTCCAACATACAATGAAATCTTTGAAAATGTAAACTTGTTGGCATCCACATCACCTTTAATATCAAGTGTAACTGATGAAAGTAAAGCATTAGCAGAACCTACATGTTCTTCAGTCGACTCATCTGATGCCAGCTTAGTTAAAATGCAGCTCGACGAAATTCGATGCATTTTCATTCAAAATGGACTAACTTTGAAAGTGCAAAATGAACTCCTTCAAATAATGAAACGACTGAACCCTCTTACTCAATCAGCTTTACCTAAAGATGGTCGGACATTGCGCCAGGGGACAGTGCCCCATACGATTAGCGCAATAGCTCCGGGAGAAATGGCATATTTTGGAATTTCCAAAATTTTGAATATCGGAGGGGCAAGCTTATTTAATCCGAAGAGTAATACCATAAAACTCTCTTTAAATATCGATGGCCTTCCCCTTTTCAAATCGGGGAAAGTAAACTTGTGGCCTATATTAGGTAAAGTGGAAAGCAATGGGGTGTTTATAATTGCCATATTTTCTGGAAAATCGAAGCCAACATGCAGCAATCATTTTTTGAAGTTACTTGTTGACGAGATTTGCAATTTGAGAAAATTTGGTATAACCATCAGTGGTACATCATATCGGTTTATGTTAGAAAAAATTGTGGCAGATGCGCCAGCCAAATCATACATTTTGGGTGTAAAGGGTCATAATTCCTTAACACCTTGTACCAAATGCCATGTTGTCGGTGAACGATGTCTACGACAGGGCCTTGCTAGTACAGCAACTCAACGTGAAACTTTTAGAACAGCATTGTGCTACTTGAACCTTAATGCTCCAAAACGTGACTCATCTGAATTTCTCAATGACAACATTCCAGACTGCAGTCATGTTGGTGACGCTGTACATGAGAGTTACTGGAATGATGATGAATCATTAGGAGAAGTTGATGAAACCGACTTGGAATATACGGAAGATGATTCGCAGAATGAAGATGCTATGTTGATGAATGATGATCTTCTCCCATCAAATAATTTCAAGCATCGTTCCATATTGACTAAAATTCCAGATTTCGATTTAGTAGATAATATACCTTTAGATTACATGCACTTGATTTGCATAGGTGTTGTGAAAAAATTGATACATTTATGGATTGATAATCGTACGATTTTGTGCAATCAAATGCAATCTACCATTTCCACGCGTTTAATTACAGCAGCAGAGTATTGCCCAAGTGAATTTCAACGCAAGCCAGAAAGTTTTGATGAACTAAGTTCGTGGAAGGCCACTCAATATCGTATGTTCTTGCTGTATGTTGGACAACCTGTGTTGTTGGGTTCCTTGCACCACAGCTACCTTGAAAATTTCCAGAATCTCGTTATCAGTGTGAGATCCTTGGCCAAGAAAATCCCAAATGGTGTTCATCGTAATGAAATTATGCAAAGCACAGCTGACCTTGCTCGGAATTATATTCGTCAATTTGTGACGGACGCCATTACCCTGTATGGAGAAGAATTTGCAGTGTATAATGTTCACAGCATAATTCATGCCCCTGACGACTATTTACGTTTTGGCAATATTGACGCATACAGTGCTTTCCCATATGAAAGTTTTCTAGGACGCTTAAAAACCTATGTTCACAGCGGATTTCTACCATTGAAACAAGTGATAAATGTATACTCCGATTTACTCATGAACAATGTATTCAGCAGGCCTTCAACTTCTTCATCCACAGAATACGACTACATATCCGAATTTTTTGAGGAACCACTTTTAAAGAAATCTATAGAAAAAGTTTATGATGATGATGACGATGAAGCTTTTTCACAAAATTATGCCTGTACTAACTACGAGCGATATTTACAGTTACGATTTAAAAATTTTGTCTTGAGATCTGACAACAAACGTGATTGCCACTGCTTTATTGGAGGAAAATTCTACGTTAGGATAACAAAAATATTGCGTCATGTTGGCTCTGGCGATGTTTATGTTGTGGGAAAACGATATATGGTTGTGAGGAGCTTATTCTCAAAACCAGTAGATTCAAGATTTATGGGAATGGCTTTATGCAGTGAACCCATGGAAACTTTGTCGGTTTATCCTTTGAGTGCAGTAGGACAAAAATGCTTTGCATTTCCACTGGGAACTATGAACAATAGCGATGACAATTGGGCTATTGTGCAATACCTTCATTGAAGTTATTCTGCTTTTTGATGTAAGTACAATTTTTCACTCTTCCTGTAGGCATGTAGACAGTGGCGCACTGAACTTGTTCATTAGAGAAAGGAAAAAATCACATTTTTGAATTTTTCAAATTATTTGGAGAGATGGGTTTATGAAGAGAGGTATGTCAAGGGAACTCCTAAAATTTTTCACGTATGTTGAGCCTACATGGGTTGTTGTTGTTAATTGCTGTATATTTCCTCTTTAATAGGGTTGGTTGTTTTAATTCAAACAGAATTGTTTTCAGGTTTTGTTAATTTTCTTTAAAATTGCATACAGAGCACATCACATTTTGTAATTGTGACATCAGTACCTACCTATGTTTTTATAATGATATGCCATTACTTTTGAAAAAACTGATGTTATCCAGAAATTCCAACACTTTGCTTATTATTCAACTTTTTTCTGTGCCACTTCATTGCTTTTTTGATTAATAAATTTCCAATTAATGAATTTTGATTGATTGAAAGTCTCGCTTAATGTACCTCACAAGTTGTTAACTATTTGTTTTTGTTTTTTTTCACATGCTTTAGTGATGGTAAAATACCGCAACAAACTTGGGGTAAAAAACCCAACAAAAATGAAACCTGTGCTTGTCATTCGTGACAAAAAGCGAGTACAACTTTTATTATACGCAGTCCATAAAAGTTGGATAAATTTTGAAGAAGGAACCGTTCAATGCCCATTAGCCCAGTGTAAAAGTGTGGATACCAGCTTTGAAAGCAACATTGCTCTACTGTTAAACCAGCATCCAAGTGGAACAGAATACGTGGAAATAAATAGGAAGGAAAAAAAGCGTAAAGTGCACTTCACGTGGGCTGAATACAAGCTGCATACAATCTACGCGCAATTTGGTTTGTCTTTTCAACTTTCACATGCCTATCCACTTATTACCTATGCAAGTTGGAATGAAACTCAAAAAACAACATATCTCGGATTTTGACCAAATTCAAGGTGGTGGTTCCTATTTAGTTGAGGTTGAACTATAAAAAATTTTAGATCCCTAGCTCAAAGGGGAGCGGAGAAGGAGCCTCAAAGTGGGATAACTTTCAAAAAAACACAGTTTTTGGCCACTTTTCGGTGGCACCACGTGAACACGCCCTCGAAATTGGATACCACTTTTTCTACCTAACCAGGGGGTTAAAAAGTTGCAGATTGGTGAAAAATCTAAATTTTTGATTTAAACAAAAATGAAATACCCTTTGTTTGGTACCAAAACCGGGCCTAAATGGCTTCTATTGATCCAAAAAATTATTTCGATTGCAAAAATTGAAAAGTTTTTATTGTAGTGTGACCAACTTTCGATTTTTATAAAAAAATCTAAAATTTGTAATTTTCCACAGTGAAAAATCATTTTTTACGAAAATTGAAAGGGTTACCCTGCAATTAAAACTTTTCCATTTTTCCAATCGAAAATTTTTTTTGGATCAATAGGAGCAATTTAGGCCCGGTTTTGGTACCAAGCGAATGGTATTTCATTTTTTTAAAATCAAAAATCTAGATTTTTCACCAGTCTGCAACTTTTTAAATCCCTGGTAGGGTAGAAAAAGTGGTATCCAATTTTGAGATCAATGGTTTAGAAAGGTGTAGAAACTAAAATCGTAACCTTTTGGAGGTGTGCCCAAGATGCCACCCAAAAGTGGCCAAAAACCATGTTTTTTTGAAAGTTATTCCACTTTCTGGCCACCTAGCTGCGCTCACCTTTGAGCTAGAGGTCTAAATTTTTCACTGGTTCATCCTCTACTAAATATGAACCACCTCCTTGAATTTGGTCAAAACTCGAGGTATGTTTTTTTTGCGCTCCATCCTAACGCAGGTACCTATGTATTTTTTAATTTTTATTATTTCATCTGTTATTTTTATGAATTTAAACAGATGTCGAAGAGATTGAAGAATGTATGGACTTTATTCATAATTTCTCCTCGGACGAACAAAACTGTGATACATCTGAAATTTCCATCACTTTGACTCTACCAACAAAACGAGTGTCCAAAAAAAACAAACGAGTTCAAAGCGTTGATGAATTTGGTGTTAACTGTCCCAAAAAACATAAAGTAAAAAATACCGAACTCTCTCAACAATCACATATTGACAACATAAACGAACAAAATGAGATGAATTCACAAAATATCGATCCGACGTTGAGTGCAGAAGATGATTTCATGAATGACGAAGGAATGCAGTCAGCAAGCTCGACAGAATCAATTGAGTAAGTATCTATTATAGGAAGTTTGTTATGTACACATAATCAGCATTACCAACCGATAGAGAAAACTAGCACCAAGCAAAACAAATAGTTCTCAAGTGTGAAAACTTAGCAAAATTACTTTTCCATCTGTGAAATTTCAGTGAAACCACTTTTTTTATAAGTGAAAAATCATCGAAATTGCTACCTAGTTTTCTTTTGTAGGTATTGGGAATACAATTTTATGATTTCAAAATCCCTAGATAAATCAGGTTAAGAATGAAAATAATCATTTTATTGATAATTTTATGCTTAACATTATTTCTAAACCAAAGATTTTTTACTCACAATAAATTTATTTTTTTGCTTTTTCTCAACTTTAGGTGTAGTAATGAGGCTCACTAAGTATCTACCTACTTCTTTTGTTTAATATACTTGATCATATTAAAAGATGAAAAAATAAAATAAACATGAAGTAATCAATAATAGTAACTGCTTAAATCGAACATGTTGTAACCTACAAAATTAAAAAAAAAAAATTGTGGTGCTTCAAGTAACTATAAAGTCCCCTTTAGCTGCCTAAATCAATAAAAAAAAAAGATATTTTGTGGGTTACAGTGTATTCGATTCGATCTATGTAGTTGATAGAAGATTGATAATTTTTTTTCATCATATTTTAATGTGAGTTGATTCTGACCTCATCTAAAGCACCAACATTTCCAAAAAATCCTTTTTTGAAAAGAAAATCGAAGCGAAATTTTTTCCCATAAAAATTCTTGAAATTCATTACATTTTTGACTGCAAACTCACTGTTCAATGTTTGTCACTTTTTCAATATAAACGTACCACTTTTTTTTTGACAGAAATACTTCACTAGAACTAGAATAGTGCCTACCTACTTCATTGGTTACTATGATTGGTAACGCGGAATACAATAGGTACTAATTAAATAAAAAATACAGAATGCAAAACCATTGTTTCAAAAAAATTGAAAATTATTGAAATTTGGCCTGAATTCAAGAAGTTTAACCATTTACTCAACAGGTCATCTGAAGGACAAAAACAGAACTTATTGAGGAATTTGTTTGGTGTTGAAGAAACATACACGGATGTACGAGCATCAAACATTGACAGAGCAGTTTACCAAAAATTAATATCAATGGAAGTGGAAATGAAGACGTTGAGGCAGGAAAGTGTAGAATCCAAGGAAGCGATAAAAGCTATTGCTACTTTTTTACAACGCTTTTTGGAGCCCAATGAAACAAGTATGTTTAAAAGTTTTTCGTAGAAAATGCAAAACTATAGTGTTGTTGCTCAGGAAATACCTAACAGTATAGTAATGAAAAAAATTTTTCTAGGTGTAGCCAATTCAACACATTTTGCTTCTGTTACTGTAATGAATGAAACATCGTTGGAGCCAGCCTATTTACAGCTACAAAGAGAACTCAACCTTCCACTTTCAGAACTAGACCAATTTTTCATTTTGGACTCACTGTTGAATGTAAAAAGCAGTTCATTCAACAATGAAACTAGAATAAAATTTGTAAGTACACCTAACGAATTTGTTTGTTTTTTTGAACATTTCAAATTCATGTTTTAAAAAAGCTTTAAAATACCTTTTAAAGTAAAATTTCGAAGAAAAGTTTAGTAATACGTACTACGTTAATATACATAACCACCTGATAAAAACAATTGATTAGGTACCAATTTTACGTTTCTATAACCTTCAAATTGTCAAATTTTACGATAGGTAAGGTACATGAAAACTTTATTAGACTCACTTTTGTTATTGCAATTTTTCCGCAAAATCTGTAAGCAGTAACTAATTAACTCTCAAGTTGTAAATATAAGAAATGAGAGGATTTACTTTAAAACTTGATAACTAAAGCATCCGTCATGCAATTTTAATTTTTCAAAGTGTTTTGAACGTTTCAACATATAAAAATAGTTGAAGAATGGGTAAAAATTTTGTACATTATGCACAAAAAGGTTTTGCAAAACATAAGAAAATTCTTGAAAATATTGCCAATGCAGTTAATTCAGCACATAGGTTTATCTATCCCAAAAACTTTTCCATCTGCTAAAAAAATCATTCATTCCTAACAATATTTTCAACATTTCTTTCACAATTCATATTTTTAAAACGAAATACTATTTCAAACGCTTTCTAGAATTTTTTCAATCTGCTACAAAATTCGTTCAATTTCAACGATACTCCTTTGAAAATTTCTTTCACAATTCATAATTCTAAAATTTTTGTTTAAAACAACTTTCTTCTTGAAATATAAAATAAAATTCTGGAATTGCTTTTCAAGTACATAATTTTTTCATCTAAACTGTTTCTATTATACTTTGCAGATTAGCTACTTGAAGATGTATCCTCTCAGAAATGGGATAAAACTTTTGGAAACCATACTTGATAGACAAATTTCAGCACAATTACATATTCGAACCCTACGTAGTTCAGCTATTTACGAATTATATGAAGGTGAGTACAAAAAGAAGTATTTTGTTTCTGATCAAGTACAGCTTTTTTATAAGCAATACTCATAATATGTTTTATTTCATTAGCTTTTCTGTTAACTTGGGAGCGAATTGTGCCTGTGTATCAACCCAAGAAATGGGATATCAAAACCCCTCATGAAAAAATCAATACAATCGCATATAGGTGGCTACGAACGGCCAAATTTAATGTCACAAAAAAAATTCCAGGAAAAGGTGAGCACTTTTAGGTATTATTAAGGTTTTATCTTACTTATTGTAAGCATGATTGTAAGTGCGAACGATGATATGTCGCAATCAATAATATATGAAAGTAGATGATACCTAATGATGTTGTTTTTTTTTTTAGTATTGGACTCATCTGAAAAAACTGGTGTGCCGCCAACTGGAAGTGGGGGGACTACAGAAATCGTTATAGATAATGTTGATTTGCCTTTGGGCAATTTCAATGTCCCAATTGTTTTAAGTGACCCATCAGAATGAAGACTCTGACTCTTGGAAGATTTGATTTACTTTTTTTCTATTAAGTTTCAATTTAATTTTTATTATTTTTTACATTCATACCCTATAATTAATAATTATGTATCGAAGTAACTGATGATCAGATCGGGATCATAACGAAGCCATGCATAATGCTATTTTCGCTATGTATAACGTCGTTATGTAATGTTCACTGGGGTTGGCTGTGTTCAGTGGTCATGCGTTTTTGTAAATGTTTTACATCAATTTTAATCTTGATATTTTTTCCATCAATGTCAGAATTAATTTTTTTAAATAAGTTTTTATTTAACAATCTTGAAATTTTCTACTTTTTTTCTTTTCTTAATGTCAGAAATCATTTTTTAAAAATAAGTTGCTCACAAAATTCTTCAATTTTTTTCTCAATATCAGAACTATTTAAAAAAAATTTTGAAATGAATTTTGACGTTGAGAAAAAAAAATGAAAGAGTTTCCTGATTGATGAATAAAAACTTATTTTTTAAAACCAATTTCTGACATTAAGGAAAACAATGAAAAAAATTTCGTGATCAACTTATTGTTTTAAAATAAATTCCAACACCGAGGAAAGAAATGGAAAATATGTTGTGACCAACTTACTTTTTTAAAGAAATTCTTACATTTCTGTCATTGAGAAAAAAAATTCGAGATTGATAAATAAAAACTTGGTATTTAAAAATAATTAATTCTGACATTGGAAAAAAATTGAAAAGAAAAAATTTTGTGATTGAAATTACTTTATAAAATTATGAAAGACATGTGAACATGGAACAGAGTGCTAACTCCAGTAAACATCACATAATGACGTTGTATACATAGCAAAAATAGCATGGTTCTGTTGTGATCCCAATCTGGTCACATACATACAATCTGAACCTACCAGGTAACTGATTAATTTTGAGACCACCCAATTGTTATATTTCTTTTTGTTCTCATATGAACAGTTATGCTGGTCAACTTTAAGGCTGCGCCTACATATCATCCAGCAAACAAGCAAATCAAAACCAAACCAATGTGAAAAATTACGTATTAGTGCCTACATGTACATCATGCTAACCTCCACGAAAGCACCGATGTACATGTAGGCACTACTCAATTGTTTATGTTGGTTTGGTTTTGATTTGCTTATTTGCTGAATGATATAGGCGCACCCTAAAACGTTTATTTTGATTTACATTAATAAACAACAAAATTATTATATTTTATTGTATCACCCAATGTTGGGCCAGATAAAGATCATTAAGATCATTTTAAAAATTTAAAAAGATTGTAAAGAAAATTTCTCAAAAAAGATCCAATATCATTATTCAAAATCATGATTCTTTTTTTTTGGTAAAAGATCGCGGAAAAAGTTCAATTTTTTTTGCAATCTCTTACCAAAAAAAATATCACCATATTGTACTTCTTGATTTGATTCTTGTTCCTTAGCTTCATCCTCCTTATTTCCACTTTATAAGCAAACAAAAGTGTGATACGATTTTTTGTTTTTAAAAAAAATTATGTTTTTTTTGATAAGTTGTGCATGTTAACATTTTGTTATAATTTTATTAAGTAGTTATTTGAATTGTTTTGAGTTTTCTGATTCTGAAAATAAATGTTTGGAAACTAAAAAAATACCATAGTTAATTTGTGTCGTAAATGCGACACTTTTTGACTGTATTTTGACACAATTTTGGTAATAAAACACATTGCCAATAATTTGTCAATGAGTCAAAATTGTGTCAAATAACTGTCAAAAATCTGTCAATGCATTGTCAAACTGTCAAAATATCGTCAAAATAAACCGTCAAAATACAGTCATATTACTGCCAAATGGTCAGACTGTCAAAACTGCGTCAAAACATCGT
>FIZU01011850.1:0-45931 GCA_900064475.1 Pseudococcus longispinus | reverse complement strand
AACGAATATACACAAGGGGGGGGTCAAAAAATTTGGGGTTTGGTTGTAATAATGTCAAAAAAGTCATTCGAAAAGGTCAAGCTTTTTTCTCGAAAAATTTTGTTAGACACCCTGCTTTTGAAGAATATCTCAAAATTTGATATTTCAATAACAAATCAAAAAAAATTGAACAGTGTGAAAGAAAGTCAGTGGTATTCATGTCAAAAATTCAAAATTTTAGTAATAAAAGGTCAGATAATATCCTCCATGAACTCCAGTCAAAAAAGGTACTCATTTTAAACTGTTTTCAAAAAATCCATCTTGAATTTGAAAAAAATTGTACCTATTTATTGTAAATTGAACTCGTTACTCGTAGACTACACTAAGTACATATATAGGATCGTAGGTAGATCCTTTTTGTTTATACAATACCAGATTCATTTGGCAAATACGAATGAACGTTATCGTAAAAACACATAAAATACACTTTCGACTTGAGCAAACATAAATTAGGAATTTTTAAAAATGCAAACACACATGGATCGATTATAATAATGAAATATGTAGAATTTTACTGAGAATTTTAAATAATATTAAACGTTTGAAAATTGTTTAAAATGATAATACTCGGATTGAAATTGGCAGACAATTTTTATTTACGCTTCCTTTCGGAATAAAATTCCATTGGGATAGGTATACGTTGATATATGGATGAATAAGTTATGCAAAAGTTTGGTAATATATTCGACTTAATAATTTAGCGACGTCGCCGCCTCCTCAAGTCGTACGAAAGAATGGTGAAAAAAAAATTGTTCTAATTCGTACGTAGACGTACTCGTACGTGGTTTTTTGAACGTCATCGACGCTACCATGGTATCGTTAATTTACCTACTTGGGCGAATAGGCAATGTGTACTCGTAGAGTGGTACCTGTGACGTCTGGCGATCTGGTTCGCGTGTACGAGCCACAGTATATTTACTCTTAAGTTGAAAAAGCTTGGTCGAGGTGAACTGGTTTATTTAACGGCTATTACAGTCGGCGTATGTCTATTTTTTTATACGGTTTAAATATGGATGTAATTCATGGTTAGAATGTGTGTATTTCGACCGAAATATTTATTACGATTGATGCTCGTAAGCAGTAGGTGCAGCGGAGAGTTGTGATGTATGGGTATTTAAAGGAAAGCAAACCTGGTATAGAGAGGAGTTGGAATCAGACTTGGGTGATATTTTCTAAAATGTCTGGCCGGACAGTGGACAGTGGACATCGGTGTACTAGTCTGTATGAAAATATATCTGTACCAGAGTGTCGTACTCGTATTGTTCTTATTATTATCCGCGACTGTTTCGAATCGAAATAACGAAATTTTGAACCAGTTTCGATTAGATTAAGCTAGCTTGTTCTACCCACCTTGGACGTGAAATGTTTGAATTACGATCCAAATTATTTATTTAGAAAACGTTCAAAGCGCAGCGCCCTCGATAAAGTCGGATTTCTTATTTTAAACTTTCACTGCACAAATTATTCACCGAATTCGTTCGCGAAGCTGGCTCGATTGTTATTTTATTTAAAAACTGCGTCTTGCGTAGTCACTTGCTAGATTATTTAGCGCTCGTTTTCCAACCAGCGTGTAGTTTTGTTTGTCGACTGAAAAAGGCTACGAATAAGGAAACAAAAAGCGAGGTGTTTCTCGAGATTCAAATTTGGCTCGAAATACGTAGAAGAATTTAATTGCGAGTTGAAGGATCATCGACCAAATTATCAAAATATTTACAAGTCTTGTACCCATACAATCGGTACACCGACGAAGATTGAATCGTGATTAAATTTTGTTTTGTCACGTCGAAGACGATTCGCGTTGACAGACTCGATAGAATAATTTTACATAAGGCATTGGACGTGTAAATCGGTTACCGAATAAATATGTATGGAGTTTTATTTATAAAATCGGTTTTTTTATCATTATTTATTTATACCAAGTGATATACTTCCGATAAAGAGAGGGGGGAAATCACGTTTTGTAACCTTGCTCGTTTGTATGTATGTAGTTGTTTGTATAGTGTGTAGTCCGAATGTATGTGTCGGTGACAGAATGGTGATAAGAGAGAGAGAGGGTGGTTGAAAAAAAATGTACGATGAATTTTGATGGTACTTTGTGTGTAATATTTAACGAATGTCGTTATTCTGTCTTCTCCTTTTTCTTATTCGTTGTATAGCTACGTGTTATTATTACTACATTCTTGAATAGGTTTCTTTACTCAAACGGATACTCAAGGCCAAAAACAACTTTCACGCGCTCAGAATGCTGTAAACGTTGTGCTTCCCACCAGTTTCGTATACTTGATAGTTATTCGTTTTGATGCCAATTTGTGAACCCGTTCGGTTGTAATGTATATGTATAAATATCGAGGGGGGTTTGTTTCTACGGGTGGTGCTTTGTGGAGGTAAATGCCGAATTGAAGTGTTTGTGTGGTGGGATGTACAATAGGATTGTTTCAAGTGTTCATTTTTTGGTCTTATCGATGTTTTTATCGAGTGTTGAGAACAGCTTGGAATTGGGTCATTGCGGTGTGTTGAGGCAGGCACGAGGTTTACAGATGTTTGAGGTGAAGATTCGGTTTAGGAATTCAAGGATGATTGGCTTGGAAAATTGGAAGAACTTTTTTTGGTTGGAGTACTTTTTTAGCTGGAATTTTGGAATTTTTTAAATCGATTTTGAAGCTTAGAGCGATGAACCGAAAATCGCTGAAATTTTAATCAAGTTTATGTATCATTTTCTCGATGCTAACTTGTAAAAGAAAAATGGATTTATTGAGAGAAAATCAGCCTTCTCATTTATGCGGTTTTTCCCATTTAGGGTAAAATTTCGAAAATGATTATAATTATGAATCAAAAAAAAATTATTTTCGTTATCGAATGAGGGATGACTGTTCGTTTTGAAGATTTTTGTCTAGAAAGAGGGTAGAGGAGGTGAATTTGATGCATTTTCTAACTATAGCGATGGCCTAGGAATCACTCCTAAAGTAAATATCAAGTATATTTGCGAGAGGAAGTCTTCTAGGTTATTAACCGAATGATCAATTTCAAAATCCTTCTAATTTGTACCTTGAAGTGCACGATGAATGAATTAATTTTTCTCAATCAATTTCTCACTCCTTCGAATTCGTTGATTTAAAATCGATCAAAGAAATTCAATTTCATTAAATGCGATTTGGGCTTTCGAGCACGAATTTTGGACATCGAATGGTGAATTGTAAGCTCAATAACTAAACGAAAAAAAATTGGTTGAATTTTCATCAGTATTCCGCTCATGTAGGTATGTGGCAGAAAAAAATTATGGACGAATAAATTCGGTTTTATGTTGTAGGTAGATCCATAACAGAGTTGAGGGAATTTTTTTGGTAATAGTTCTGGTTTCTTTTTAAATTTCAATTTTTTACGTTTGTTGCTCATTTTTGAATGAGTCGATCTGTTGTGCTGGCGACTTTTGGATCCCTTGACGACTGAACTTTTTTTGGTTTTTAATGTGCCATCTTCAGTAATACAAACATGACTGCAATATTGTAGTCAGACAGTCATTCAAGGGAGCTGAGGCCGAGCCAAGCGTGGGCGAAAATTTTCACAAAAAATGCATTCGAAAGCTGAAATTTTATCAATTTTTTCAACATTTCAGCCATCAAAAGTCAAAATTTGATTAAGTGCAGATGGCTGATGAGAGTCAACCGAAATTGCTGTAAAAATAAAAAATTTTCCAGTGCAATTCCTGGGGTGGAAGAATAAATTAATTTTTCTTTATTGTAAATATTTTTAATGAATTAACAAGCCTCCCAGAAAGTCTGAAAATAGCCTGATTAAATTTAAATGCCTGAAAGTTGGCGTGAACTCTTAAAATTCTTCAATCAAAAAACTCTGATGTCGAAAAATCACCATGACCTCAAATTTTCCAAGTCCAAATAGTGAATAGAAATTTTAAAAATTTTCAAGTTCAAAAAAGTCTGACAAAATGTCTAAAAATCAACGTTAGGTAAAAATTTGTCTTAAAATTTCCTATTTTAAACATTTCTTGAAATTTTCCAAGTCCAAAAATTCATTTGAATTATTAAAAATTTTCCAAATCCAAAAAAGTCGGAAAGTTTTCAAGTCCAAAAAGTCAGTGGAAATTTGAAAATTTTTTCAAGTTCAAAAAAGTCTAACAAAATGTCTAAAATTGAGCAAGTTCATAAAAATTTCACAAAATGTCTAAAAATCAGTATTAGGCATAAATGTGTCTGAAAATTTACTATTTTGAACTTTTTTTGAAATTTCTTAAGTCCAAAAAAGTTTGAAAGTCGGCGTGATCTCTGAAATTTTTCAAGTCCAAAAAATTCTGACAAAATGTCTAAAAGTCAATGTCACGGAATTTGATGACTTTTTTTACAGATTTGGTTATCGCTAAAGCATATCCTATGCTAAAATTCAAAATTATTACTTTCCAAGCACAGCTAGACCAAAAACTTTGAAAAATTGGAAAAAAATGATATTCATCAGAAAAATTTGTAAAAAACGTAAAAATTGAATAAAAAAATTATCAAAAAATTCAAAATTTATGATTAAAATTAATTTGTATTTTTTCCCCTGAAAAATCAAACCAAATTCAGCCTGTCTAAAACTCCTGCTTGTCCTGCGTTTCCTGCCGAAGTTCTAATTTTTTCTTGAACCTCTTGATACCCTGCAAACGTCCTGCTTTTGGGTTAAATCATAGGTTGAATCTCCTGCTTTTTTTTTTTTAAATTTGGAACTCTGTCATTCAAGTGAAAATTGAACAAAAATTTTTATTTTTTGTTCTCTTGGGTATTTTTATGATTTTTTGAAAATTACAAATTGTCGTGACAATTTTTGGTGATTCCGTTAAAGTATGATTTGAAAGAGGGGGGGGCATTTTTCATTATGAAAAAGTACTGCTGAAGATCTTGCAAAACTTCTGCTTTTTGGTTGTAAAATTTTGTTAGCACCCTGAAATTTGATTCAGTTCGACTACATCAATAGAACGAATCATTTTTACGATTTTTTTCTACATTTTATTCTGTAAAATTCCAAAATCTGAAAAAAATTGAAAATTTTCGTACGAGTCGATAAACTGAAGTTTTTTCCTGTGATACTTACCTACCGCATTTTGGTGTCATTTGTGAGTATAATTTTCAAAAAATGGTCCATTTTTTCATTTTTTGAGAATTTCTTAGCTATTGAAAATTTGAATTTCCAAAAATTCAGAAATTTTGTTCTGAAAATCTTAAAAATTGAAAAATTTATTTTCATGTTGCTCATTCGATCAAATAATTTACATATTTTTTCAAGCTTCGAAGTACATACAAGTAAAAAGGTGATGAAGGAGGTTAAAACCAAATACAATTTTGTGGGCTGGTCTGAAATAGATCTAATTGGGTCAAACTTTTTTTTTGCTTTGAAAATTTGTACCTAATTTATCAATTATTTCATCATTTGTACATATGTGCACAGTGCCAGATTTGAACTTTTTGTCCTCCGAGACCCAATAATTGATGAAGACTTCTCGAAATTTTCATAAAAGTGAAAAAATCGTCAATATTTGTTTTTTGAATTGAAAAATTTTTTCAAGTTAAGATTTTATTTGGAAATTCTGTTTAACCTTTTTTTTGTCATTAATGAATAATGATGAATGAATGTGAACTCGTAAAATTTTAAAATTTCAAAATTTTCAAGTAATTTGGTGGAAATTTTTGGGGTCTTTGGATTCATTATCCTCCCTAAATCTAGTTTGGTAGTGTGCATCTTCCTGTAAAACTAGTTTTGTCTCCTGAATTTTTCATGATTAATTTTGATTTCCTTACCCAACTGTTTGTCATTGATTTTTGAATATTTACTTCAATATTTGTCGCTGATTTAGGATTTTTTGACTTTAGGGTCGTCTTTTTTCAATGTTACTGCATTCAGCATCTTCTTTTGGGCCAAGAAAAATTTTGTATTTACGTAATATTTTGCTCCATGTTATCTTCAACTTTTCCCTATAAATTTGTTTCGTGAATTTTAGAATTTTTCCTGAAAACCTGTAATTATTCTGTTTGAAAAAAATACTCAAAATTAACTCCTCACCCTACACCAATTGACCTTACCCTTTTACAGATGAATTACATTTCATTGTATTCCGAACAAATGTCTACCACAATTAAGCGAAAGTGAAAACTCGAGAATCATTAAAATTGGTGAAAACGTCCTAAAAACCCCGCCCATCATCTCGAATTCGTCGCATTCGGCGGCATCCGTTTGTGCGAATGCAATCGTCTAGACTTGGGACATTTCCACCTGAATGTGTCATGGTAGGCTACGTTGCGCAACGCGCGTGTAATTTTTATTTATGTGAAAAATGATTCGGATGGGCTGACGAAAGATGGTCGTCGTTTGTGTCAGTGTCTGAGTCCGACTGCGAGTTAGCGTACCATATCTGGACGTTATATACTCGTGGAAATATATATAAGTAGGTCAATCGAGTCGAGGAATTTGGAATTATAATAGCTCCGCATTTCGATACCACCGGGGAGCACGTTGTATCGAATTTTTCCTCATTTCGATACCGTAATATCGAGTCGATATCGATAGATGGACGGCGAGGAGAGGGAATAGAGATGAAATACGTCGCCAGAAGGTTAAGCTGAATCCTCGATACATTGGAAAGGATGATCGTCGTCCTCGTCGCCACCTCGAACGACGATATTTTCAGATGGAATGATGGGAAAGGAAAACTAGTATGGAATTCGGCTTAGGTCGGTGTGGATTCGAATTTCGAATTCGAGGATAAAAACTATACTGGTAGAACAACGAATAGAAGAGTGTAAACGCCGGATGAAAAATAATTTCACTTTCGGCGAAGAAATACGCGAGCTAGAAATGAGAATAAAATAAGGTTGGCGAGACGCAAAAGGCGGAGGGATGAAAAGCACGACTACGGTTCGGAAAGCCTCGCCGGACGGAATAAGAAAGCTGCGGCGCGACGCGGGGTTTCCAACGAGAACGGCAAACAGCTGATTATCAAGGGCGGAATTTTGATTTTACGCCCGAAAAAAAAAAAGAGGAAAAAATAGAAAAAGAGTATTCTCCGGTGATATCCGGCTTCGCGTCTGATAAGAGAGCCGCTCTACGTGGTTTATTTTGTGTACCGTCGACTTGAACCGCGGTTGCCTAGCGACCGCCCGAAAGTGTCGATGTGTTGGTCTATCAAGTGGGTACGTGTGGGTGTCGGGGAGCAGAGAAGAGCTCGGCGCACAGCGTCGGAGTATTCGACTGGGCCTGGGGAGTCGGTGCCGGAGTCGGTGCCTGACGTCGTGTACGTGTGTACTTTAACGATACCCCCAATTGGTTTAGGAAACGGCGGCGTGGCAGCGGCGGCGGCACATTAACGCGCGCCAGCAACGATTCTGGCGAGCTTTTTAACCGGAACTTTTTTCGTAGGGGATGCGATGCGAAGCGAAGAGACGGAGGCGTTTAATTTTCTAAAGTATGTCAATGTTAGCGATAGTGGTTGTCGCAGCTGCGAACGTCCTTCGGAGTCGAATTAGGCCACGGTCATCGTACGTCGGCATATCATCGGCGCGGCGGCGACTTCGCCCTGTTTAAAAATTGAAACTGCGTAAGCCGAACGATATACGGTGGGCAAGTTGGAGGGCTTTTTTCTGCGATTACGCAACTAACGCCATTTTTCTCTTCGCAACAGCCGAACGCGGTCGAAGAATATTTCGTCGTATGTGGGATGGCAATCGATGAAGAATTTTTCATCGAGCGTGTAACTTGGCGTCGTGGTGAAGGAAATTTTTCGCACAGGGTTTCGGATCGGCGTAAGAGGGTTTTGAAAATTGGGCAGATTTCGGTTTGGCGAAGATTTTTGCTCGGTTTTGAAATTGAAACTGTTACGAATGGATGTTGGAGGAAAATAATTTTGAAAAGAAAATGATATGAAAATTGAACGAATTTCGTTTTCGTGATTTTTTTTGCTCGATTTCGGAATTAGAGGGGATGCAAAGATTCGTTGAAGCAAACAAATTTCAAAAAAAAATTGAATAGTACGAAAAGAAGTGAATAATTCTTTGAAAAGTTGACGCATTTCGTTATCATGATTTTTCGTCAACTTCGAAATAGAAAGGTTAATTAACATGTTAAATTATAAAGAAGTAAAATGCTGCATTTTTATGGTTCATTTGCTTCAAAAGTTACATAGCCCCTCCAATTTTGATGTTGAGCAAGAAATCACCGAACTGAAATTTACCCAGTTTTCAAGGTACCATTGATTTCCTCAATTGTGGCATTTCTTATGAAAAGGGTCCACTTTGTCGCCCAAGTTGATTGTGAGTGAAGGTCATTTCCTCATACTAGATGAAATTTCATTCAAAATGAGACCTAGCGGACCTCTCTATCTTCAAAATTAATGGAGTTATAAGCATTTTAAAGTTGAATGTTCAAAAACCAAAGTTTTGCAAAAAAAAAAAACCTTTGGCTGCAAAAATATTGAAAAGTAAGCCTCCTAGAAAAAAAACTAGTTACTTAATGCTGAAAGAGAATTTCAAGCCCTACAATTTTGATTCTTAGCATTTTTTTCGTAGCACCCTCAGTTTGGCCAGAAAAGGGTGACCCATTTATAAGGTCGATGAATTTGAAAAAAAAAAAAAAAAAAAATTGACTTCGAAAATCTCGAATACTAAGCCCCCTAGAAAAAAATTAATAGTCCTTAGGGAAAAGAGAATTTCAAGCCCTACAATTTTCATCCCTTGTATTTTTTTCGTAGCACCCTTAGTTTGGCCAAAAAATCCATGTTTATGAGAAATGTACAAAGCGTAATTTTGTCCCTTCATTTTCAAAACCACCAAATTTGTGAATTTCTCATAAATATGGATTTTATGGCCAAACTAAGGGTGCTACGAAAAAATTACAAGGAATGAAAATTGTAGAGCTTGAAATTCTCATTTTCCTAAGAACTATTCTTTTTTTTTCTAGGGGGGCTTATTTTTCGAGATTTTTGCAGTTTAAAGTTTTCTTTTTTTTCATTTTCAAAACCGAGCACCTTATTAATGATTCATCCTGTAGAATAGGTCCAAAATTGTTTTCAGGGAACCCAAACATTCTCACTCGAATGTAGTATCTGTGCAAAAACGTCAAAAACCAAAAGTGGATATTTTTGACCTACCCTTACATTTTCGCATTTTTCTGGAAACTTGGTTCTTTTGATTTTGAAGATGAAAAACAAGTTTTTCGGTTTTTTAGGGAAGGGGCGATGAAATGGAATGATGAACACTTAGTTATACGAGTACTGGGGTGCAAAAGAACAATATCTTAGATCTGTGACAATTCTAAGAAAAAAAGGAGGTCAAATTATAGCTACTAATCCCATCGAAGAATTCGAAGGCTCATCAGCTTTCAAACCAATGGGTAATGAGAGAACACTTATCATATGTACCCAACAGTTATCTATTTACCAATTCAAAGATGGAGGAGGGGGTAGTGGTAGTTATAAATTCTCATTTTGAAAATTGGTTTGGCCTAATTGTGTCATGAAACTTTTTTTTATGAAAAAAAATCCGTTCAAATACCTATAATAAAAATTATTCAAAACGTTCTAAAATATGATAAAAATCGATAGTAAATATTGTAAAATTAATCGAGGTTCTTTTTGAATTTCAAAAAGTTTTTTAACCCTCACCAAATAATTTTTGATTTTGGTGACTCAAATGTGGAGAGACAAAATTGAGATATAGAAATTGTGAATTTTTTTGTCAAATGAATTACCAAAGAAGAATTCAACTTTTGACAATTTTTTTTATTTCGAATTTCAAAGTACGATGGTACAACGTGCGTTCGTACCTCCTTCCATTTTTGATATTATAAGCAAAAAATCATCAAAAGTGAAATTTGACCAGTTCTTGGTTCTATTCATTCTCACGGTTGATAACATATTTTGATTCAAATTTTATTGAGATGCCTTTTGTCCCTTGGATTTTTGAAAATAAGCAACAAATTCTCAGATACAACCACTCACCAGACACCCTGTATGTATTTTTATGGGCTGACTAACTCACTATCCGGCTGCCATCCGAACAAATGAAACTATTCTCCCATATTCGAGTCAAAGTTACAATTAACGAGTAATAGCTGTTATTACATTTGAATTTTCATAAACGAATGACTACGATGTAAAGACTCTTCGACTCCTCGTACAACGATTTAACGACGTACTAATGATCTTAGTTAATCGAACCAACTCGCAACGTCATACGAATGCATCTCGTTGTATTTTTTCTTCTTGTTCGTTCGATGCGATGATGATTTAGTCATTTTTATACTTCGATATTTTTTTCTCTAATTTTTTATTCTTTTTTCTCTCTTTTTATAACTGACATTAGTTAAACCGTAACCGACCTCCTATGGTGTTTAGCGGTCACGTGGCTAGAATAGCCATTGACTGCTGGTGGAAATTCGTGGTATGCCCTTGAGAGAAGAATCGAAGGAGAAACTATTTGTCGGATTAAGATCCATTACATTGAAAGAGTAATGTTTTAGTAGCGAGAGAGAAGTTTCCAATACATGGGTAATCTCAAATCTGTGTGTCGCTTCGCTATTGTTTGGGTTTTCATGCTTCGAGTTGTGTAAGTTTGAAAATTTTATCGAGTTGTATGTAGACGTACCTACGTAACAACTAAATACGTGTGTATTTCATAATGAAGAGTTATTATTAGATCCGAGTTTAGGATGGGGTTTCCTGGGAACGGTGATCTTGTACTGGAAAATTTTGGGATAAAATTCCTGGTATGTGAATTTCATGGAAATTTATTTTCAGTCATCTGCGATCGAAATACAAATTTAAATTTAAGGTTTTTGGAATAATTTAGGTTTCGTACAGATTTAATTTGTCGAAGAAAAAAAAGCACCATCTTGTATATATATTCACGAGACGAAGGAAATCTTTGATGTAAATTTTATATTATAGGAAATATCTTTGTTCTACGAAAAATTATCTTTTTAATGAAGGTATTCCAAAAATAATGTTATCAATTATAAAATCAGGTGAAAATTTTTCGTGTGAACTCATTAAAAAATTAATTTCTTGAAAATGTCGAAATGAATTTCGAATAATTTCCCAATACTGGTTCCTGCATTGCGTCTCAAATTTGCATAGTGTCAAATTTATACCAAAAAAATGTGTATACCTAACTTATACGTTGTTATTAAGGATACATTTTGTTCACATTCTGAGAATAGTTTGATAAAGCAGCAGATGATCAAGGTCTGACCTACTTTTGGTATTTGATTCGTAGGAAAATCATTTTTTTCAAAAACTATAGTCGATTTGTGGAAAGTTTGTACCATGACCTAGTTTGAACTGAAAGATATCCACCATTCAAATCAGCCGTAAACTTTTCCCAATATTTCCAAAAACGAGAAATTTTGAAAAAATGATAATTAATTGGGATGCATTGTTACGTTTGGGCCCTGAAATTGATATTTTTTCACAATTTGCACGATCCTCAATCTCTGAAATAAAATCCAAAGGAAAGTATGAAAAAAAGTCACGAAGAAGCTTAGAAAGCTGTGTAAAATTCGAGAAAATTTTCCTGGAAAAGCTAAAGAAGTCTTCGCGCAGGGTTATTTTCAAGTCTGAATTTAAACCGGTTGTCTCCAGCACAGAAAAATCACAAAGTTTTTCTTTTTCTCAACTTGAAAATTGTAAAAAAAAAAGTAACCAAAGTTGTAGAAAATTTTCAAACTAGGAAATGAATATCACTTTGAAATTCGAAAATTTCAAGATATGTACTCTCTTTTCCACACTGTTCATCACAACATATGGTCCAAATTGTACAAATCTTCCTTCAATAACCCTCAATCGTTATATTTGCGCATCCAGCCGGATACTCCAAAATTACCATGGTTCCATAATCTACCAGATCTTCCTCGTTACGTATCCACCTCCATAATGCGAATATCCCGCTCATTTGCATAGAATCAAAATGATTGATAATCAAATCCCGAATAGGGAATTGCACAAACATTTCTTCAATTGTCGATATAATTTCTATATGGAAATATACGCCCCGTCCCTGATCATACTGAAATCGCTTGTTACTGCTGTGTACTGTTAACATGGAAGCGAGACTGGAATGAACAAAATTAATCATGAATGGGTACGTATACCTTGGCTCCAAAAAAGATAAAGTCCGTAGCTATTGGAATTGCCGCAGATTGTGAAGCGTCAGTTGCAGAGTTGAGTCTTGGCCGCCGTGTGAAATCTATCCCAAAAATGGAAGTGGAGTGATCTCCATGACCAGGGTTCCCGCGGATCTAGGCAAAAAGGAATCCGGATCACGGATCATCAATTTATCACGGATCCAAGACTCAGGATCCGGATCCTTTAAAATCTTCTTGTTTTTTTTCATAAGAAAATTACTGTCAAGTGTGAATATCACGTCTGATGGCTTCAATTATTTTTTCTCGATAAAAAGTGAGAAATGAACGAAAATTAAACTGAATATTTATTTTTGGACTTTGAGCAATTGAATTTTACGTTCAAATTGATTTTTTTTTGGATCCGCAAAATACGGATCCCTTTTAAAAGGATCCTGATCACGAATCACGGATCATTGTATTGAAGAGTGGACCCGGATCACGGATCCACAGAAAAAAAGGATCCGGATCCGTGGTCAGAAGATCCGCGGGAACCCTGTCCATGACCGCATCCAAGGTATCGTTGCGAATTATGTCGATTACAAAAATGGAAATGAATTGTAATAGGTACCTAAGAACACTAGCTCATGCCATCGCATTTTAAATCTCTTTTCATAATACAATTTTGGTTGATGCAATTAAATTTATTGATGGCACATTCGGGAAACAAGTATTTGGGATTTCGGATTCGGCCCAGCTAGTAAAACTTTGGTAGCACACCCATAGCGAAAGGTGGCACATGCGGACATGGGTTGCAGAAATCAAAACGTAAGACATGCACCCCACTTTTGCACCATAACAAAAATGTAGCGACACTCGCCACTTTTTGCTACCACTGCACTCACGTAGCAGAAGGCAGCGCGTGCCACCATAACTGCTTTTTTGGGCGCAAGAAAGCCAAAAGTGAGACATCCCAGCTAGAAACGTGCAACCACCCGCTACCATTTTCGTTATTGTGCGAAAGTAGTAGCAAAATGGGTTGCATGTCTCTGGTAGCACGCACTGCCTTCTGCTACGTGAGCGCAGTTGCAGCAAAAAGTAGCGAGTGTTGCTACATTTTTGTTATGGTGCAAAAGTAGTAGTAAAATGGATTGCATGTCTCATTTTCGGTTTTTTTTGCACCCAAAAAAGCAGTTATGGTGGCACGCTGTGCCTTCTGCTACGTGAGCATAGTGATAGCAAAAAGTGGCGAGTGTCGCTACATTTTTGGTATGGTGCGAAAGTTGTAGCAAAATGGGTTGCATGTCTCATTTTCGGTTTTTTTGCACCCAAAAAAGCAGTTATGGTGGCACGCTGTGCCTTCTGCTACGTGAGTGTAGTGATAGCAAAAAGTGGCGAGTGTCGCTACATTTTTGGTATGGTGCGAAAGTAGTAGCAAAATGGGTTGCATGTCTCATTTTCGGTTTTTTTGCACCCAAAAAAGCAGTTATGGTGGCACGCTGTGCCTTCTGCTACGTGAGCATAGTGATAGCAAAAAGTGGCGAGTGTCGCTACATTTTTGGTATGGTGCGAAAGTAGTAGCAAAATAGAGTGCATGTCTCACTTTTTGGTTTCTGTAACTCATATCTGCATGTGCCACTTTTCGCTATGGGTGCGCTACCAAAATTTTTCTGGCTGGGATGCAACCCATTTTGCTATTACTTTCGCACCATAGCGAAAATGGTATCGGATGGGTGCACGTTTCTAGCTGGGCGGGAAATTAGTATTCAAGAAAATGTACATTTGGGAAAGTGAGCAGGTGCCCTTTTCTATAGCTTCCAAGACCCATTTTGACTTTTCCATGACTTCTATGACCCTGTAGACACCCTGACTACACAGTTCCTTCAATTTTGACATTGAGCAAAAAATTGTCATAACAGAATTTGTACAGCTTTCAAAATCGTATTAATTTCCTCGATTAAATTTCTTCCAAATCCATTATCGGTCATTGAAACCCCCATTTCATCATCTCGTACATTCTATCAACTTGAAACTTGAGAATTGGGACACAACTAAAACCAAAACGAACTCATACCCAGCATACAATTTTGGCAGAAAATTAATCAAAATGACAAACGACGAAAAAATTTGTCCGTTCGACCAAATCCGGTAAAATATTCTCGTATAAAAAAGAAACCCACCAAATTTACCAAGAAGGGGAAAAGAAGGTAGAAGGAAACGAGCAAATATTCCCAACACGTTATTTTACTTAGATTGATTAAAAAGCTGGGAAAAAATATTTCTATAATTTGTTTTAGTTATAAAATAAAAATGGTCGATTTGGACGGTTGACGAATGGTTATGTTGGCTCATCGGCGTACTCGTAGTCTCGTACTCGTACCTACTTATCGTATACGTAGTAGGTATAGTTATATACTCGGAATGGTATAAATTTTCGACTGTTTTAAATTGCCAACTACATAAATTGTTCATTTAGTTAATGAACGATGACGTAATACGACGGCTGAAAGCGAATACGTCGAGTATTTAACGCATATACCGAGTCGAGTACACCAGTATAAAGCCAAAACGACGAAAAGAAATGACAAAACAAAACAGACACAGAGAAGCGAACCGAACCGAAGAATAGGTACATAATAAAAACAATAGTATCATTTCGGAAGAGTTTCGTCATCCTTGATTTCTCCAGCCGTGTGCTTGTGGTCTGTTTAGTATCTATGTCTGCAGTCTATCTCTCAGTCTCTGTATGGTTTATCAATATTGATCGAGCAAGACGGAAATGAATTTAGTGGTTGGGCATGCAACGGTAGGATGGAATACGACGATGCGTTATTTTTATTTTATTTTTCTGCGTACGCGACGAACTGCGGTAGAGAAGTATCAGTCTGCTTTGGTAATGTAAATTTAGAGCTTTCTGCGCGCTCAAGGTTTAGGAAATGATGGGGGTACGAGGTTACTTCCTTTTTATATGATCGAATGTGTTTCTATTTCGCGAAAGTTATGTCGTTATAAACAAAGCATCGGCAACCTTGAGTGGTTTTTTTTCGACGAATTTGTATACGTATTTTTAAAATTCACATTCTTCCAACTTCTTTCCGCTTCCCTCCGATGTCTTCGTCTTCACGAATGTATTGTAAATTAATGCGTACGTATGCGGTAGTGTATTACCTGCAACTCTTTACCTATTTGCGATGTGTACTCGTATAGTTTGTTCGGTATTCTTCTTCTTGGTGTGTTTTGTTTCCCTGTATGTAGGACTAGGTACGTCTGGTTATTTCGAATCTATTTTTAAACGCACGTAACAAATTGAATTTCTTCCAAGGTAACGTTTGTTTACGGTTTGCTGACCTTTGAAGGTTTCAGCGATGAAAAAAAGATGTTTGGGAGAGTTGTTTCGGCTACAAGTGGGAAAGAAGGAAGGATGGGTGGAATAATTGGCGAAAAATTAGCCAAGTAGGTATCCGCGGTAGCACCTATAGCTATTGGATTGTCGACACAATTTGTACCCAGCAATAACTACGTTTTTAATGTCGAGAATATAGATAAGAGGACGAAGTGGGACAAGCACGTTGCTGATACAAGCCATAAACAAGTGATATTTCTGACACCGAAATGTGTAAATATAAAAGCACCATTAATGGCGGATTGCGGACAGCCGCGACGGCGGTGGAGGTTCTGTTGTGGTAATGGTTGGTCTCTCCGTCTGTGTCGATGGTAATGGTAATTGTAGTGGCGTATTTACCGAGTTGGCAACGTTGTAATACTGTGGCGGCGGCTTGGATGAATTAGGTATATACTAAATTAAAGAAAGTCGAATATACCAGCTTCTTGTCGGGAGGTTGTTTCATTATGTAAGGTTGCGTAAAACGGCGCCATCTTACGGTAATACTGGGCACGGAGAGAGTTACGTAGTCGCCGGAGCAACGCGAGGGAAAAGAGTTGATGTTACTTGGCCTTGAGAATAAACAACTGTGTCAAAGTCGAACGCAAAGATCAGTCTGTTGGTATACTTGGAAGAATGATCGGTGATTCGGAGTCTCTGGGTGAAAGAGGATAACGAATCCAATCGTGTTGGTTGGACAGAGACCGAAGTTGAATGCGGAGTAGGAGGGAACGAGGTGGCTGGTGCTGGTAGCACAGTGAACGTTGTTGTTGTTGGTGATGTTATTGTGGCAGTGGCAGCAACGCTGGCTGCTGGTGCTGGTAATAACTTTGGATGGAGATTCTCGATTCGATGTGTCGATGGATGGCTGGATCTGGATGGTACATGAAACTTGTCGTCCCTTCTCTTCTCCTTTCGTTCTATATTGTCTTACCGTAACATCACCTTCCCCCCTTTGATGGTGGTTTGGAGGTCGTCGGCCGGCTTCAGCTTTTATAAATTTCCACCAGCGATTTATTTTCATCGGCGAGTCGACCTGCTGGTGTTGGAAATTTGGTATTGAGCAAGATTTAAGTTGGCTGGTAAGAGCAAGTGCAGGTTTGACCGAGTTTGTGAAATTAAACCGTTGCTTGGTGAGATGGATGGATGGATCGTAGAGCGTCAAAGAATGGAAAAAACTTTGTTATTAGTTTTTGAGAAAAATAAGGATTTCGAAAGACGATTCTTTTTGTCGACGGATGAAAAGTTTGTATTGTTTGATTTTCAATTTCAATTTCATCGCGAAACAATGTTATACGTTGATTTTATCAACGTCGGGGAATTTTTTCATAACTTTTGTACCTTTCGTTTTGGAAATGTAATTTTTTCCTTTTACGAATACAATATTGTACCTACGAAAGCGACGAATATTTTTCGAAATTTTGATTCCGAGTGTTTGAAAAATTCCTCAATCGGGAGTGAACAATTCGTTTTGTTTTGCTGTACCCTTGACTTATTTCTCCTTCGACTTTACTGCTTTCAGCCGGATGTACCTATAAGGTGAAATTTAGACGAGACTTGGAAATATTTCTAGATGTAGTTGTTATATTTCTAGATTTATCAGAGTTTTTAAATTTCTTGCTTGATGAAAAATATTTTCTTATTGTTGGACTTGCAGGTCGATGATCAGATGAAGCTGCTGCAACATTCGTGGTCCGATATGTTGGTATTAGATCATATTCATCACAGAATGCACAATAACTTACCGGACGAAACGACCCTTCACAACGGCCAGAAATTTGATCTCTTATCCCTAGGTCTTCTAGGTGTACCGAACTTGCAAGAGAGATTTTCGCAAGTTACGCGTACTTTGCTAGAGTTGAAATTCGATATCAGCGATTATATTTGTCTCAAGTTCCTCCTTCTACTTAATCCTGGTGAGTATTTTTTTTGTACGTATATGTTGAATTATCTACGAATCGATGAGGGTATTTTTTGGAAGAAGAGGAGGGAAGGTAGGGGAAATTGGGGGTGTAAGAATATAAAAAAATCATGTAGATGAAATTAAACCAGCAGTAACTCAGTAAAAATCGAAGAATTAGATTTATGGATGTTGATGAATTTCCATTATTATAAAAAAAACTCAATTTCATCAACAAAATATTACATTTTGTACAAATAAACAACTGCACTCGAAAGCTGAAATTGCTTTTCTTCATACCAGAGTTGCCAACCGAGTGATATTAAAAATTCAAATTCTCATTTATGAAAAAAATTACTGTACTGGGAAATCTTTGGGGTTTTCGTATCATTTTATTTAATTTTTACCAAAAATTTAGTGTAAAATTTGTTTCAAGTTCGTGTTTTCACATTTCTTTATTCGCTCTTCGAGAAAAAATTTTCAATAATTACACTTTTTTCTATGAATATTTTTTCAAAATTGTATTATAATGAAAATTTATATATTTGGCGAACGAAAATGGACATCCTTAATTGGGTCAATTTTTCCACGTTTGGTAGCAGAGCATGGTTACGATCCACGGATCTCTGGGTTATGATACAAAATATAATTTTTAATTTTTTTTTTAATAATTACGATTTTTACGAAGAAATATAAGCATTTTTATCATATTTTCAACTTTTTTGAAAAATAACTGAAAATCCTTTGAAAATTTTCAAAAATAAAAAATCCTCGGAATTTTTAACGAATGTGAAAAAAAGTTTGAGGAAGAAATCCTTGAAGTTGGCAACTCTGCCCTTTACCTAAATGATGATAAAACTATCGAGCATGATTCATCGAAAAAATTGAATCATATTTTTGGCACAGAGTTCTTTATTTAGATGCATATATTTTTAACCTGGATATGTTTTTGAATCGAGAATTTACATTTATTATTGTAGTGAACTTTTTGGGGTGGAGGTGGGGGGAGGGGGAAGAAATCTTACCTATACTTGACCTTTTATTGAAACTTCGGAGTGTGAAATACCTTCTGTTCGACATTTTATGATTTTTTAAAAAATATTTCAATATACAGGGTGACCCATTTGAAGGTTGATGGTTTTGAAAATGTAAAGAAAACACTGGCTGCAAAAATCTCAAAAACTAAGCCCCCTAGAAAAAACTCATAACGTCTAGGAGAAAGAGGATTTCAAGCTCTACAATTTTCAACCCTTCCATTTTTTTCGTTGCACCCTTGGTTTGGCCAGAAAATTCATGTTTATGGGAAATTTATGAAGTCGATATTTCCAACAAAAAAAAGTGAAAGTACTTTGACTGCAAAAATCTCAGAAACTAAGCACCCTAGAAAAAAATTCATTAGTTCATGAGAGAAAGAGCATTTTAAGCTCTTCACTTTTTAACCCTTCCATTTTTTTCGTTGTACCCTTAGTTCGGCCAGAAAATCCAGGTTTAAGGGAAATTTACGAGGTCGATATTTCCATATAAAAAAATGAGACTACTTTGACTGCAAAAATCTCAAAAACTAAGCCTCCTAGAAAAAAAACTAATAGCTCATGGGAAAAAGAGAAATTCAAGCTCTACAATTTTTAACCCTTTCATTTTTTTCGTTGCACCCTTAGTTCGGCTAGAAAATCCATGTTTAAGGGTAATTTACGGAGTCAATATTTCCAACAAAAAAAATTAAAGAACTTTGACAGCAAAAATCCCAGAAACTAAGCCCCCTACAAAAAAAATTATAAGTTTATGGGAGAAAGAAAATTTCAAGGTCTACAATTTTCACCCCTTCCACTTTTTTTGTAGCATCCTTAGTTTGGTCAGAAATCTTACTTTTTTCTAGAGAGCTTATTTTTCAAGATTTTTGCAGTCAAATTTCATTTTTGAAATTATCGACTATAAATTTCCCATATATAGGCTATGGATTTTCTGACTAATTTAAGGGTACTATGAAAAAATTATAAGGGATGAAAATTGTAGAGGTTGAAATTCTCTTTCTCCTATGACCTATTGGTTTTTTTTCTAGAGGGCTTAGTTTACGAGATTTTTCCAGTCAAAGTGATTTTTCCATTTTCAAATCCATCGACCTTTATCTAATGTTGATATATTTTTCGTCTTTGAAAATTTCTCAATTGAATTTTTTAAAATAAAAATTCCAAATTTTGGTATAATTTTTCAAAATTTCAATTATCTTCATTTTTGTCGAAATGTGACATTTCAACATTATCAAATTTTTCTTAAATTTAACAAAAAATAATATTAAATCGAACTTTTTCGTGTTACTTAATAAATCTTCGAAAATGATTCAATGATTTTGAAGCTGTTACCTTAAACGAAAAACTTGACCTAATTTTTTGTCAGTTCTTAATTTTTGACATTTTAAGATCAAATTTCAAAAAAATTCAAGATTTTCAAGATTTATTGAACTTTTTAAATCTAGTTTTTATTGAATGTCAAATTATGATGCATTTTTTCTTTTCACGTTTGAAAAATTTTTGATTTTTTTTTTTTTTTGAAACATCAGTCTTCAAAATTCATTTGTTTTAGAGTTTGATGTTATTATTAACACGTAATTTGATGTATCCAAAATCGTATTCATAATATTAAAATGAAGGGATGACAGTGAAATTTGGAGAAAATTTTGGGAAGAAAGAGATAAATTGAAATTATTGATAAATTGTAACATATCAAAAGTCATAATTTTTGAAAATTTTCTTCAAATGAGAATTGCTCCAAAAATTATAAATTAGGAAAAATGTACACTCACCAAAAAATATGGTTCGACAAAATTACCTATTCTTAAAATTGAAAAAATTATGCCAAGCCACTCTAAAAAAATTAATTCAGCCAATGTAATATCATTCCCTAATCACCCTGTAATCCATCCAAGTCGCCAAATTTACGAAACATACGACTGCGAATTTTTGAATAAATATTTCTTCTATACGTTACAGACCGCTCATTCTCATGTACCACGTAACTGACGATGACTCATAAAAAAACCAGTTTGCATGTGGATTTAGTAATGATTATGCGAACAGATTTAACGTCGATGATAAATACATAGTTGGGATTATAAGGGAGTGTTTTTTTTTCAGTCGATGAGAAAAAAGCACCAATTCTGCATCGAATATGTTATTTTTATCCACCATTGTATCGTATTCGTATACTCGATTAGATGTATAAAAATTGGTCAGTTTTTCGACGAAATTAGCTGTCTTAATAAATACGGCCAATTTGGTATTTATTTTACGTTCGTTAAAAACTACGAGTTTTTCTTATTAAAATTATGCCAGTTGAGCGAGTCAGCAAAAATTCACATTTCGAGAAAAATATTATCTAATGGATTTCTTATCTGGATTTTTTTTCGCTCTGAAAAATCTCCCTTTAGTTATTCGTCATAATTGCAATTTCGGTAATTGAAAAAATTTTCGCCGTCGAAATACAAATAAGCTGGTTGCCTGGTTGGCTTATTAAATTTCAACCTTTGATATGTTTAGGTAAATTAACCTTCGTCAGAATTTTTTGAAAGCGTATTGAAAAACCGACCTTTTTTTTATGAAAATGTAAAAAAGCGAACAGGTGTTTGTGAAAACAAGGTAATTTTTTCAACTTGGAATAATTTTCGATTTTTCAAATAACGGGTGAAAAAGCTAGCTTACCTGGAATTTTTGGAATATTTTCATGTTGGAAAAAAAATTGTACGATGTAATGATCTTAATAGGTAGTTAGGTTAGTGAAATTTTTCGTGTAATTTCGATACGTAAACGGCGGATTACTAATGGTTATATTTTGGTATTTTTAAATAGATGTTCGTGGCCTGATGAACAAAAGACACGTGCAAGAAGGGCACGAGCAAGTCCGGCAAGCGTTACATGATTACTGCCTTGCGGCGCATCCACAAATTCAGGTAATTTAACGGTTGAATACCAAAGGTTTATGTGTACGTTATGAATGTGTTGTAGTGTAGTCTCGATGATTTTTCTGTGATTTTTTTTTTCTTTTTGGGCCGACGTATATGTAAATGCCGAGTAATACTGCCGTCGTGTTAAGTTAGTTATGTTGTACTACATTTTCCAGGTCATAAAAAATATTTACACTTCATAGAATTCACTATGCTGTTAGAGTAGAAAAAAAATTCGCATTAAATTGTTGAACAATTTACTTGTAGAATTCGATTGGTTAGTAGAGTATTAAAGGTAGTAACAAAGACTTTTAATTTGCTGCATTAACGATGAATTAAATTTATGTCGTATTTCTTAGTTAATATTTTTATTACGTTTTGTACGCGAGTTGTACTATGCTGTATTATTATTGACATTTAAATGGAATTATGCGAGGAACTCGAACGATGTCACAAACAAAGCCAACGTAATAAATGTACCTACGTTGGTCGTAGCTTACCTTATGGCAGGTTCGTGTCCGATGAGACAACTGTGTCGATCGAATCGAAGACCAAAGATTTTAGCAAATTGTATTTCGTATATTTAAGCGGGTTTTATTATAAAATGTAATGTTTATTTTAAGGTAATTTTTATTTGGAATATTGAAGCAATGTTCGAATCGAACGGTGAAGGTAGATTTTGAATTCCTGAATGGCAATGTAAAATTTTTAAAATTTTTTCTCGATAATTTATTAGGAGTTAGGGGCTCGTATTTGTCTTGAATTTGTAGCTTGATGCAGTGATTATGGGTCAAGGTGCCTAACAGGTGTTGAAATTGCTGAAAAAGTCTTCCATTTGACAAAATCGAGAAAGTGCTTGAAAAGGTCCTGAATTTGTCTCAAAAATGCTATATTTTCAATTCGAAATTAATTTTTCTTCAGTAAGTTCATGAAAAGAAGTGAAAAAATTCGTTGATCTTGTTCATTTTACACATTCATTTTTTTCAAATTTAAGGATTTGCACAGAAATCGAAATCATTCCTATTGTAGAAGATGGGGGGGGGGGGGGGGGGGGGCTTGAGAAACGTCCTGTCGAAGGTTCTGCAAAATTCTAAAATATTCCTGCAAAAGTGCTCAGAAAATCCTGCGTTTTGAATTGTAAATTTTATTATACACCTTGTTGAAATTTCATTTTTTTCCAATCCATTATTTGAAACGAAAAAAAAAAGTGTAAGAAGTCAAGTTTTCTTTTAGATAGAATTGTTATCTCGTTTTGCTTATTTATTCAAAAAAAAATGTCTTCGATTTCGATTTTGTGCTGATTTTTTTTTTAGAATTTGAGAATTTGTGCGAAAATCGATACATTTTCATGGGGAGGGGGGCGAAGGGAAGTAAGTTTGAGAAAAATTCTGTCGAAAGTCTTTCAAAATTCGGTGAAAGTCCTGCGTTTCAATTTGAAAATTTTATTAGACACCCTGTAGACGAATATTTTTTAATATAGACAGAATTTGTTGAAAAAGTGCATTTTAAAACCACACTACAGTCTGAAATTATGATCTAGTTCATTGAAAAATGATCAAATATTTTGTAAATCTCCCAGAAGAAAAAATATTTGATTAAGAAATCCTCGATATAAACTATTTTTGATAAGACCTTTGGGTTCTGGTACCTACAGTTGCCCCTGAAATCTGGATAATAACTCAATTGAGGTTAAATAATCACATATTTTAGGATTTTACCCAAATTTTCATATACGAATGCTTTTCAAGTTTTGTAAAATTTTATTTTAGGAATCCCTGATTCAAAAATATTATATTAGACGAATTAATTTGTACGTTTGTTGACTCATATTGATCCTGTGATGCGATTATTGGATATTTTTGCCATTTTGATTACGTAGCTACTTTTTATATTCGTGTAAAATCACGTTTCTTTTCGTTCAATCCTCAATTTTTCTGATTCTATTGAAGATGATGATAAAAGTTTTCGTATTTTTGAAATCCTCATGAAATAAGCTTTCTTTTTCGTGTAGACCTTTTTTGAAATTAGACGAACCCCAACTGCGCTAAACCGCTTTGAAATTAAAATACCATAACTCATTGATTATTTTTAAGTAGGTGGATACAAACATTTGGAAAATTAATGACTGGATTTTTGTTAGAAAAATATTTGAAATGTTACGATAAGTTGGAAAAAAAATTTGAAAGAAAGTAGAATTATATTTTTCAAAGTTTTTATTTTTAAAACTAAATATTTTATTTATCGAAAGAAACAGTTTTTTTTGTAAAAGAAAACAAGAATAATTTTTTTTCAATGTTAAAAAATATATGATAACTTATTTTAACGAACCTGTTGAAAATGATGAAGCCGAAATTTCTTAGATAATTTTTTTTTTTTTGTATAAGTACCTGGAATTAGGCACAATTTTTTTCTTTTTCTATTAATAACTTATTCGAATGTTTTTTTGAAACAAAGAAAACGGGGTGATATTTTAATTTTGAGGTAATTTTTTGGCTTTGTGAATAATTGAAAAGAATGATGGTGTCAAAATATTATTTTTGAAAAAAACATCTTCAAAGGTGGCCCTCATTAAAAATCATCTACCAAATTGTTTGTTTTTATGAGAGAGTAATTCAAATTCGAGCTCTTGAAGCGAAGATTGTGATGCCTAAAAAGATCAAAATCCAAATAAAAATATTAAATATAAAAAATTTTAATGATTAAAGAATTGGGAATTTTTGTTAAGCTCTCAATATGATTTTTCTGAATAGGAAAATGCTATTGAAAAATTTTTTTCTTCGTCACAGGAGATTTTTAAAAACAGCCAAATTCCAATATTTAAATTTTTAATTTCTTCGTTTAATTTTTTTGTATTGTAAACATTGAGAAATTTTCTCAAGTCAAATGACTTTTTGGACTAGAAAATTTCAGATTGTAAAAGTGGTTCAAAAACTGTAAAAATTGTTGAAATTTTTCCAATCATTTAAAGTATGATTAATTCGGTCAAAAAAAATCACTGAAATTGTTGAACAATTGAACATGTTATTAAAGTAGTTGAAATTTAATAAAGATCAGCACAATATTGTAAAAATTATCAAAAAAATTGTTGAAATTTTTCTCAAAAATAATTTAAAATGCGAATATGAAACATTAAAATATGGTGAAAATCGTCTAAAATGTTGTGAAAATTACCAAAACGTTGATATAAAGCAGTAAAAATATTGTAGAAAAAAGATCAAACATCACGAAAATCGTCGAAAATTCCGTAAAAATTGTAGAAATTGTCATAAAAATTGGTTAAAGTATCATTGAAATGCCCAAAAAGTGATATAAACTATCGATAATCGCGTAAAAATTGTTAAAATGCTCATAAAAAAACTCTTTAAAATATGAAAAAACCATAAAATTTGTGAAAAATCTCGTAAAAAACTTATAGAATTTTCACATTTTTCCAAAAAAATTTTGATTTTTATCCCTTTTTCTTTTACTGATTTTTATAAAAATCTGTGAACATTACCACAACGTTTTTTGTGACATTTCAATCCATTTTTATAGCATTTTTCAACGATTTTTAGGAATATTTTCTCAATTTAATTTTTTCAGATTAATTTCTATCCCTAGTTACAATAGTTACAACGAAAAGTAATTTGAAAATTTCGAAATTTCAGAAATCATTTAAAATATATATTAAAAAAAACGTGAAAATATCGTGAAAATCGTCAAAAATGTTATGATAATTGCCAACAAAATAAGTAAAAATAGTGTTAAAAATATCAAACATGATGAAAATTGTCGAAAATTTTGTAAAATTTGTTGAAATTGGCATAAAAATTGGTAAAAGTATCATAGAAATGCCTAAAAAGTAATAAAAACTGTTGAAAATCGCGTAAAAATTGATAAAATTAAAAAAAAATGTTTTGAAGTATGAAAAAAATGGTGAAAAAATCATGAAATTTGTCGAATATTTTGTAAAAACTTGCAGAATTTTTACATTTTCTTAAATTTTTATGATTTTTACCATTTTTACTTTTTTTTTTTTTTTACTGATTCATATGAAAATTGGTGAAAATTATATTACAACGTTTTGCTTTTTGTGACATTTCAACCTGTTTTACAGCACTTTTCAACGATTTTTAGGAATATTTTTTAAATTTCATTTTTCAAATTAATTTCTATTTCTTACACCAAAAAATAATCTGAAAATTTCGAAATTTCAAAAATCTCTCAATTTCCACTGCTTCTTAATTTTTTTAGAAATACCTCTGCAGAAATTTCAATAAATTTTAATTTCTCTTGCCCACGTTTCATTTTAATTTGCTAGAAAATTTTATGGAACATTTAGACATTAGAAATTATTGAGAAATTAGAATGAAAAATTATGAAAATTTTCAATTTTGAATTCTTTTGTGGAATTGAGGGCTCTGTTTTGATCTCATTTATGCTTCACTTTGTGAAAGATGAACGAGGAATATAATATAGGAATCGGTTTCTCTAAAAAATGAAATTAGGAAATAATGACCATCACCTAATCTTCTCTCTATCTAAATTTTCAAACTGATTTGTTCAACATTACTCGATTTCACTCCTTCACAAAATATCAATTTTCAACCACCAAATTGTTGGTAATAATTTTGAAAATTTTGTTTATCAGCTGATAAAATCGAATAAATGTATCGATAGGTATTACTAAATAGGTACCACGTTCGTAGGTACTTACTTATATACTTGTATTTTTATTATTTCAATAAGCCATCCAGATTAGAATATCGAATTATTTATATCAAGTGGTTTCGGAAGTTATCAGATCAACGATATAGAAACACACGTAAATGAGACCTGGTTAAAAAAATGAATAACGGAAACAACTATTGCCCCGTTTAGCGTTTTTAATCAGACTTGGTGTAAATTTTATTATACTTTCCTGTTATATTCGGCACTCGGATTCGTTATACATGGTCAGCGTTATACTTAGCAGAATAAACGTGGTAATATTTTTACTTTTGTTGCATCCGATGAAGGATTAAAACAGCGAAGAAGCACCGGCAACAGCACCGTACGTACCAGCCGAATCGAACTCGAAAGCAGAATCGTTCTAATTACCCGTATCGAAAATAAACTGACCTAATAGAAAATTTCATTCGATTACGTTAATAAACCATCGGCTTAGACAGTACGAGTATTTCGTACGTCTGTGTGTATCTTGGAAAGCACCGAATCTTAGCAATTTAGCACGATACTGTTGAAATGAAGGAAGGGCAGGGGGATGAAGAGCTTTGTTTTTATTTGCGAATTTTTTTTTTGGTGCTGCGAGGCTCTAATTTAGAATACGTTAGGAAGATTATATTGGTGTAACGGTTACGTTGATATCGTATTTTTTTATAGTTTGATAAAAAGCTTATCACTAGTGGTCGGATGCTTGCTTTGTGTTTTTTTTTTTTGTAATGTGTATGTGTAGATTGTAGTTCGTAGGTATTTTTCGAAGCACGATGTTAAAAAAAATGAAATTTGCATTCTGCTGACTCGGGGAATTTACGGAGATAATATTTTTTTACACATTTAAGATGATATTTCTGTAAATCACATAGTCGGCGATCATATGTACATCTTTACGAGTAGATCGGTTTACCTAGTTGAATAATTTATGAAGATGAGGAAGAAATTAGGGTTTTAATTGTATCGTTATAAGACAAAACATGAATCGGTGCGTTGATTAGGATTTAGTGATTGTGGTGAATTGAATCAGGGTGTCTAACAGGTCGTGGAAGTCATGGATCAAGCTAAAAATTGCTAGGTCGTGGAAAATTCGTGGATTTTTACTGCTGAAGTCGTGTATTTTTAATTTTTTACTGGGCAAAATTTAATTTTTTTTTTTTTTTTTTTTTTATTGAAAAGTAACAAAAATTTTGTAGAAAAAAAACATTCGATAGATGAAAAAGGTTATAAATTTCCAAAAAATCCAGTTGAACACCATTTTTTTTTTTTTTTTTTTTTTTTTTTTTTTTTTTTTTTATTTATTTACCTATTGAGAAGTTACAAAAATTTTCTAGAAAAAAATACCATTTAATATTTAAAAAAATCATGAATTTCCAACACAAAAAAATCCAGTTAGACACCCTGCGAATACGATTGTATTAGAAGATAGTGTGCGATTAATCATATTTAATTGAATTTTTCTTCAGCGCGTTTAAAAAGTTACAAATATGTACATACTATTTGAGAAAGATGTCAAATAACCCGATGGAACCGTCGAATCGGTAATATGTGTGTAAATTTACCTACATTTGTATGTAATTTCTTCCCAGTGGGTACGAGCTTATAAATTGGTTCTACTTGTTGTACAAATTGGCTTTGATTAATATAGTTTTTCGATTACTTATTCACACGTTTCGGTATAATTATCTGTATTTTTTAAGTAACTCGAGAATAGCTGTAATTCTAATTGGATTATTTGTTTTTAGGATAAATTTAGTAAACTGATGTCTGTGATGCCTGACATTCATGAAGTAGCCACCAGAGGTGAAGACCACCTGTACCACGAACATTGTACGGGTAATGCTCCAACGCAGACACTTCTTATGGAAATGTTGCACGCAAAAAGAAAATAACACGATTTCAGGTAAACAACAATGACGTATTTGGATACTTATTTTAAAATGTATATTGTACTACGTATGTACTATGGACGTATTTTTGTTGTTGGTTGTATTTTTTTTATGGGTTTGAGGAATTTTTTGTTGAAAACTCTAGATATTTTTGCATTTGTAAGTTATCGGTGTTATCACTTGGAAGTTTTTTTCTTTGAAATGTGATTTTTTTACGTATGATCGGTTTTGGAAGAGGTAGAGGAAGTGTTGGCACTCTTTGCAAGTGTAATTATTAGGATAAAATTGAATGGAAGGAGTGAGATAATGAATTAGAGGTGTGAAATGACACTTTTTTAACGATATTTTGTTTCTTTATTTTATTTTTTGTTTAAATTTTTTTGTTTTGTTTCGTTTTTTATATCATATCCATGTGGATACTCAAAATAATGGAAATGTTATCCAGATTTAAATTCTTTCATCAGATTAAAATTTTTTTGATAAAATATCAAAATAAACTAGAATTTTTCGGAAAATTTGTTTTAAATGGAGATTTTTTTAAAGTGAAAAAATAAATATGAAAAAAAAAAATTCAAAAATTTTGATAAGACTGCAAATGCAAAATGCAAAATATTTTTTTATTTTTTTTCAATTTTCATTTCAATTTTGTAAAAAAAAATTGAAATTGTTTCGTTTTATTATTTCCAAAATTTTAATATTTTGTTTCGTTTTTCTCAATTTTTTTCGTTTTTTAAAAATTTTATTTCATTCCATTTCACAATCCTGAAATGATGTAGGAGATGTGATGAGGGATGAAAAATTATCAGGAATTTTACTTAATGCTTCTATTTTAGAATTTTGAAAAATACCATCATTTTGTGAAAATATTCAATAATGAGGCCAAGTTTTCCTTTAGCAAAATTTTCGACGATTTTCATAATTTTTTGATACCTTTTTCAATATTCTAATTGAATTTTGTGAAAATTTTGACAATTTTTACGACATTTTCGACAGTTTTTATAACATTGTGATAATTTCTACGATATTTTCAATAATTTTCATGATTATTTAAAAGTTTTGACAATATTGGCTTTAATTTTTATGAAATTTTTGATCATTTCAACAACATTCTAAACAATTTTTATTATGTTTGAACCACTTATACGAAAATATTGAAGCTTTAAGATCATTAATTTTCTTTCTTAACCCCTCGGGGGTGTTCTTTGATGTAGCCTAAAAATGTTTTTGATAAAATTTCCCCCGGCCCCACCCTCTCCCTTTTCCAAATTATGACCCTTCAAATGCATTATTTTCAGGAATATTCAATTTCAGTGGAAATGAAAGAAATTTTCCATTCTTTTGCACAAAGTTTCATCCTGTAATGATGTACTAATATTTACTTTTTTTTTAATTTTGATTTGCTTCTTTATGTGTCCTTGTTTTGGTGTTTCTTATCATGAAAAAACCAAATTATTTGAAAACTATCTCTTCGATAGAAAAATTTCTGGTAATTAATATTATGAAAAAAAAGTTCTATCTAATGAAAATTCGAAATTTTTATTTCTAAAAATATCTCAAAATGAAGATAAACAGAAACGTGTTGAGAATGACTGCTCTAGGTTGTAAATTTTTTCTTCTACCATATCGATTATTAGAAATTTTTTCATAAAAGCATTGTATTCATGTAATTTGTTTTTTTCGTTTCGCTCCATCAGTTCATCACATATTGAGGCAATCGTACACAAAAATAATACGAATTTCTTTTGTAATTTTCCCAAAGTTGTCGTTCTTCACTTTCAAAGTGTTAAAGTTTGAAAATTTCAAGTACCATGAAAAAGTGAACCAAAATTGAAAAAAAAAATTGTTATTCAACTACCAGATCCGAGATGTAACTTTGTGCAAAAAGACGAAAAATTTCTTCAACTTTTACTGAAATTGAAAATACTTGAAAATAGTGCTATAAAAAAGCCATAGTTGGGAAAGGAAGGGGAAAGAAGGATCAACATTTTCTTAGAACTTTTTGTAAGTCAAAAGATACCACCTTAGAGGATTAGAAAAAATTCGTAACTGAGGCTGATTTTACCTACTGAAATGGCCAGACCTTTTGGAGGAAAACGAAAATGAAAATTGTTTTGATTACCTACCTGTTGAAATGTCACATTTTGATTGAAAATAAAAATGTTTGAATTTCAGCGAAGAAAGCCAAACCGTAATAAATTTTCAAATATGAAAAAAAATATCACAAATTGGCATTTTAGAACGAAGTCCATTTTTAAAAAATTCAACGAACTTTGAAGGTGTTGCTTTGACATTTCAATAAACATTCAGGTACAAAATGAAAAATTATCGAAATTTTGAAATTGTCAAATTTTGACAAAAAATTGTTTGAACTTAGCCAGATTTTTTCGCCAAAATTATAAATGCAACTTTCAGCCAAAAACTTAGCTAATACAAGAGTCATATTGGAAAACCGAAACTGAAACCAAAAATCGAAAAAGGGATTTCAGTGAATTTTCAGCTTTAGTGTTGAAAAAGTCCCCCATTTGTCAAAGTGGTGCTGAAAATCGAAAAGTGCTGAATTTGGCTCAAAAGTCCTGCATTTTTCGTTCGAAATTCATTAAAAATTAATTTTTTTTCCAATTTATCATTCTGTAAAAATTTTAGCTTTGAAATGTTTTTCTTTTTACAAAAATTATCGCCACATTCTTTCTCTCAACCCCTCCTCCACAAACCTACTCAAATTACGATGATTGGGAGGGGGTGAGTTTGTTAATTGAAAAACATCGTGCCGGAGATAAATTGCTGAATTTTGATTTGGAAATTTTGCTATCTGAAATTCCTCTTGTTTATCTCACATTTTAAAATAAAGAAAGAAAGTTCTTGAACAGACTGTCTAAACGTTTTTCAAATTCTGCAAATCTTGCAAAAGTCCTGTTTTTTTCTAGAACCTCCTGCTGTCCTGCAAACATCCTGTTTTTAGGTCAAATTACGTTGGATGCTTTGCTTTTTTCAATTTTTTCCAAAAAAAAAGTTGTCCTTTATTTCAATTTAAGTAAAAAATTGAAAATTGAGCGAAGTGGGGAATTTTTGTAATCAAATATCTAGTAACTATTTTTTAAAAAGTCGTCTGTGGCAACCCTGTTAAGGTGGCATCTTGTTTTTTTTGGTTTCCTTTTTGTTTTTTAATGATTTTTTTTAAAGTTACAACTTTTTCTGATTTTATGAAAATAAGATTTTTTTTTGGGGGGGGGGGGTCACATTTTGAAAAAGCTTCTGGAAAAAGTCCTGCAAACGTCCTGCTTTTTGGTTTTGAGATTTTGTTAGACAGCCTGTTGAAGAATCTCAAAATAACAAGGAAGATTATTTTTCTACCCAGAGTAATATTCTATAAAAAATTTTAGTCATTTCATTATTAATTATTTTTTCAAAAAACAACTTGAAAGTGATTCAACACAAGAAAACTTGATAAAAAAAACACAAAAAATGGCACTTTTGGGTAAATTTGGGATTTCGTGGGTAAGAATGTAATTTTTTTAAATTGATGAGATAATTTGGAAAATTGAAAATTTTTTTGTGATACATTTGTAAAACTGCGAACTTTTTCACATTGTTCTAATGTTTTAAAAATTAATTTCGTTGCAATATTTCAATTCCGAAATTTTTCAAATGTAAAAATTTAAAAAAAAAGAAATAAAAAAACTATGAACCATTTAAAAAAAAAAATTGACGACTCGATCCTTTATGGAATATTCCAACCCAAATTTTCTACCTAGTTGGCTTAAATTTAATCAAATTTCATCCAAAAACGTAATCGCGTTATCAAATTAGTCATCGCAGCTTTCAAATTATCTTGGTAAAAATTACAAAATACGTCGGTATTTAACAAAAGAACGTGAAAAATTCATCAATTACTGACTACGTAACACGTTCGCTGAAAATGAACGTAAGTTTTTCAACACATATTTTCGGTACTTAGTATTTGGTATTTACGCGTATGATTCCTTCGGCTGATGTAATTACTAATGTTGTTTTTGTATTTTTAAAACTTGTCGTCGTCGGTGATTTACCCTCTGTGATGAAATAATGTAGAAATAATTGGAATTTTGCCTAAAGCTTGTTATAACTATACTTTTACTAAAGGTAAAATCATTATTAGTCCAAATTTTACTCGTAAATACCCCAATAATTGATTTTTTTTTCAAAAAAAAAAAGCGAAAATTTTCTTCAGTGATTTATACTTTTAAGTGTCAGTCAGGTGCACCATGTTGAAAAAAAAATAGGTTAGCTTTTAAAACTTACTATGTATTTAGGTTATCAAAACAGAAATTTTTTTTTAAAAATTTGTTTCAAAATGAAAATTGTGTAAAAAAACGGTTACACTTGAAAAATCTTATCAGTCGTTATCGGAAGTACATAATGTACTTATATGAAATCACCTAGTTGTGGTTTGTTTGCGAGTTTCAATGACCTACTTTTAATAATTTTAACAACGTATTTAGGTCATAATTAACGTCGAATATTTTCAATTTTTTTAAATAATTTTTTTATGGTAAATTGGTATTGTCTAGACTTTGATTCATGACAAGAAATAATGGAATAATATATTGAACTCGATTACGTCTCAATTCACCTTCGATATTTTCCCTTGATCTTTTTTACAAACGTTATGGATCAATTTTAACGTATTTTTTTAAAAACAATCGATGCGTAATTAAAAATAAATTTCTTATAAATAAATAATACGATAAATATTTTATCGAAGATCAACGTGTTTTAATAATTGGAAAAAATGATCAAAGTGATGGAGAAAAAGAAGCATAAAAAGGTATTATTCTGTTACAGGTAAATCATTGGACATTTTTTTCTTACCAGCGAGCAGTATTTTTGGATAAGATAATCACGTACGAAGACGATACGTGAGAGCGTTTTCCTCCTGTTACCATGACAATTATAATTACAGAAAAGATGAACCGAATTTTGAAAAAAAAAAAACGAGAATCCTGTGTCTATGGTCTGGACGACCCCATCACTGTGTATTTTACCAAAATTCATTTGAGCCATCACACGTAAACGCATCCTAATTTTTGTATTTACCTATTTCGATGTTATTAAAAGATACAAATCGCACATTATTGTTATCAGATACGATCTAGAAGAAATCATTACCTACCGTAGTTCTCCATAATTATATTACGATTTGTGTGTATGTGTAACCTTTAATTCGAGCAAGTTGGCGGCATCGTGTACGTGTTAACCATTTTTTTTCCTCCCTCGGCCAGTTTTTATTTATCGCCAATTTGCTCGGGTTAATTTTTTATATTTAATCATCATTACTATTATTATTTTTTCTTTTTTTTTCGAAAGGAAAAATTTCCTACCAAGTTTGATTTTTATTGTTAGATTTTGTTAAGGACCTTGATTGATATTCATTGTGATAGCGGAAGGCTGTCGTGAAAGCTTTTATTGATTGGAAAATTTTTATTTTTTTACGATTATGAAAATTTCATTAAAACCGATTTTAGGTGATACGTGATTCGAAATATGTAACGGTTTTGATCGTGTAATGGTTCGGATCGCATTTTTTCGATTCGTATCGTCCGTTACGTATTTCAATTTCGCGTGTTTGGGATCTCGAAAGTACCAGGATTTTTAAAGCGAAAATTTTAATTTCATTTTTACCTATAATTTTATTTTCCTAATACTCGGAAGTATTTGTGCCTGTGGGTTCTGAGAAGCTGAAGCTATTTAAAAAATGTGGTTTATTCCGATCGTTAATTTTTTTAATATTAATCACGAGCACGTTTTCTGATTTGAAATTTTTTTTACCTAATTTGGGATTCTTTTTAATCGAATACGTCATTTGTGTGTGTTTTTTTTTCTAAAGTAAAAAAAAAAAGCGTGATATTTTGATATTAACTTTAAATTATTGCTTTTTAAAATGTACATATGTTATTACCGTGTTTTTTGTGATGCACATCTGTAAAAAGTGTGCCATTTTATATGTTACATTTTGCTTCTCAGGGATAAGGTATGTTTTAACGATTAAAAAGAATTCGAGTCGTTTAACCCCTTCCAATGTTTTTGAAAATTTCAATGTTTTAGAGTAAAAAAATTACGACGATTTTTTTTAAAAAAATTGTCTTTAAAAAAACTTATTTTCGATTCTCTCTTCCCTTCGACTTGTTATAAAATAATTTGGACGTTGAAATTAATTTTAATATTTTTTTTTCGATCAATTATGTTGAAATTGTTGTTGAAATTTTTACACGTTTTAGAAGAGAGTTGAATTATGTGCCTTCATTGTTCCTACGCTCGTAATATTGTGTTTACGTCGAAAAAGCTTTTTTAGATGTTTGAAATTTTGACTACGTTTTGATAACTAAACAGGAGGAAATTTACGTAGGAGGTTTTTTTCCACTTTTAATTTGACGTATATTTTCTGCAATGTGAAAATTTAATTTAATTTGTACTTCTTGATAGTACGTTCGTCGATGTCTTCCGCGATTAACACGCAGATGATTACTTTTTTTTAGGGGTATAAAAGGGTCTTTTTTTTTGAACAAGTTTAGCTTCCACAACCATAATTTCTTGCCTTGGTTTTTACGTGTTTTTTCTTCATTAGTAACCGATGAAATTACTTCGATTTGTACAAAAAAAAAGAAAGATGTATCTGTTTTTATCGTTTTTGGTTAGTTTTAAGCCGATGTATTTTATTCGAATATGTATTACCTACTCGAGGGACCAAGTGGAAAAGAGCTAGTGGTCTTGGAAAAAAAATTTCGGATTTTATGCGTCAAACTTGCGAAAACATCATCACCTTGAGGTGACTAAACTTGTTGGATTTTAGTATTTTTAATTTTAATTTCCATGTTTCATTTAATTTTGGTATAGATAAGTCACTAGCTGTCGATGTCAATTTGTGAAACTAACGTTTTGATATTTTTTTTTTCTAATTGGAAAGCTTTTCTTCGTATTGTTTTCGGATTTTGTTCTGTGATCGTTGAAGTTTTGCATCGTCGAGGCCAATTATATTCTTAGATGAATAATAAACGATTTTAGATCGTAATTAATCGTGATTTTTTAAAATTTTGATTTTTATGTCGGTGAAATTTGACTTAGTACCTTTTTTCTGCCATTTGAGGGGGTTCGAATAATATAGCTGTATAAATGGCAACAGTGTATCGAAATTTCAGCGATCTGAATAAAATTTAATTATATTTCAAGGGTCGAACTATCGATATTTTGATAACCAAGTTTTAAATTCTGATTATTGGGGTGGTGTTGAAAAAAAGGGAGGGATGAGATTTGAATTTAAAGGTGTTTTGAGATTAAAAAAATTGAATTGTATCGATAGTTTGACTAATTTTATTTAATTTTAAATCTAGAGTATTAATCAACTCTAGGATAAAAAAAAGTGATGATGATGAAGTTAGGATAAAAAAAATAGCTTCAGTATTGAAATAATCCAATCGTATAATAAGAAAGTAAATTACGAAAAAATTTTATTTATTTGCTTAACCGATTTGGATTGCGGAAGTGTTTGATTTTTAGCGCACGATTCTTACAATACCGACATTCCACTTGTTTTTTTATTTTTTTGCCCATAACTGCCTGCCTGTTCGGATTTTATTTAGTTGTAAATATGTTTTATTTATTTATTGATTTGCTATTGATGATAAAATTATTCAGCGAAATCACAGCTCGAATGTTAACTCTATTACCAATTTGATTTAGCAACTTGAAAGACTTGAATTTTGCTCTGTTCGTATGACTACTATTTCTGCAGTTACCATGTTTTGAAAATTTACTACGCGAAACACATACCGTGCATGATACCAAATCGCCCATCTAAATTATAGAGTAGAAGGTAGAAAATGGCTCAGGGTTGTGATATGGACCTCCCCCCCTTCCCATTCTTCTTAATCGAGCGGTGCTACCAAGTGGAAGATTCCGGAGAACACTGTCATTTGTGATGGGAACAAGGTTTCAAGTGGCCTCCATTCGTTATCATCTAATCACCAAGTGATAAAATTTATTTTTGTGAATAGGCAAATTTTTATCCTACGTTTCAAAAATTTTGGGGCAGTAGTTTGGACCACCCAAAAAAAATTGAAAATTTTCAATGTAATCAAGTCTCGATTTTGAATTTTTTGTTGGCCATTTTACTGCCCCATTTCCAAAATCCTTATTTTTTGAAAGCTTTGTATAATTGGAAATACAAAAAAAAAATTTATGAAATGAAACTAGACTATTTTACACACATTTTGAGACTTAGCCCTTTAATGTTCCTTGGGGTACGGACCACACGTGTTTTATTTTTCCTGTAAAATTTCAAGAAGTGGCAACAGTGTGCTCTAAAACACATGAACCATTGATCCTCTCCTTCCTAGATGTGGTTGCGCAATGAAGTTTGTTGAGTCAACGCAACATAGATAGCGTTTGTTCCAAAACCGGTTTAGTCCTCGTAATTCATACTAAAACTGCCTAAACGAGTTGAAACATGATCGCAAGCCTTTGAGAAATTCCAATAGGCAATTTTATAACTTCGATTTGTAATTGGCAAAATTTATTTTGGCAGTAGATAACATGGAATAGACCAGAGCAGTGAAAAAAAAATTCCGTCTTCGAAAAAAATTCAAAGGAACTTTCGAGCTTCAATATCATGATAACCATGCACTTCAGACGAAAGTTTATAAGAATAAAAGTTGTAGAAAATTCAATTTTCTACAACTTAAGTCCTTATAAACTTCCAGATAGAATGCCTATTTGAAGAGATATTAATGTTGGAACGTTTGAAGGTCCAAAAATGAGGGAACACTCAAGGGGCTACAAAATATGAAGAAAAATTCCCCATAAAATGAAACTAGACTATTTTACACACATTTTGACTTTTGAGGCGTAGAAAGCTATGTGTAGACTATTGGGTGCTGATCTATGCAACAAAACAGAAAGATGGTTCATATTCCTACCTTCTACTCTACCCAAGTTTAATGAAATTGCAACGTTGTGTTTTCGAAATTCCACCTTTTTTTTGGGGTAAGGTACGTTATATATAAACGTATTATCTATTCTTGATTACGAACGATCAATTTGTATGTGTGTAAGAGAATTAGAAGCGCAAAGCAAACTATAAATTCGGTAGTGTTTCACCATATTTGATATTTACGTTACCTGTGTTTGTATGCATCGTGTAGGTTACTTTTTCTTTTTTCTTTTTTTTTGTCACTAAGCTACACATTATTATTTTAACATAAACATTGTTTTATTTGATAAGCATTTATAATTATAGGATTGTTATAATTAGCAACATTGTTTACCATTTGAAAACGGAGACTGATTACCGATTAAATTTGATTTTGCGCGAATAATTTTCTAATGAAATACAAAATAATTCAGTTCCCTTTTTAACGAGTAATGTATTTGAGTGGAGGTGCGTATATGAATTCTACGAAACGAAATTATTGATTTAGATCTCATCTATGGTGGTTCTGTATTTAAAAGAGTCATTTGAATTAGTTTTGTAAAGTAAATCGTGTAATTTATTTGTTTTCTATTTCAATGTTGTGTTCTTTCTGGTGCGTATTCGTTTTGCAAAATTATTATTCGGAATAGTGATTAGGAAATCGGTTCATTGATGTTCGGGTGTTTTCGTCGTCCAGTCGTTATTTTAATTTGCACCTGAGTTGGTAAATTTTACTGATAACGTTATCACTTACGCTTATATTGTTGATACCTATAGTCTTGTTTCACTTGAGAAAATATAAACAAACCTAGAGATTCTTCAACATGATTGGTTATCCTTATCATAAAGGAATGAGATTGGCTCAAATTGCTGTTTGTTTGTATTTTCTCAAGTGAAATAGACTATAAATGCAATTTTTAATAATTTGTGACTAAAATTTTGTAATTTGATCGAAAGATTGCAAACTGAAATAACCGAATAAGTTATTTGAAGTTTGTGTATTGTGAATCTTCCATTATGCTTCCTGTGAATTAGTTACCATTTGAAAATTAATTTATATTTGCAGCTGAGCTGTAATATTTCATAGCTGCGAATTTTATTTATACGTTCATCGACTGGACTAAAATTCAATTGCAATCGTATCTACGAATCGTGTTTATCGTAAAGATATTTGTTATCAGTTGTTTACTAAATATTCGAATAGATTTCCTTATCACTATCTTCATTATAAAAATGCAACATTTATGTAAGCTGTTTTTGAAAATCGAGTCTAGTTACTGCATCTAAAATAAATCTACATCATACGTGGTGATTATAGTTATCACATTGTATGGCCAAGTTCCTTGTACGTGTATTAAAAGATCATAAAATGATTGCCTTTTGTCGTAGTGCTTATTATAATAACGTGTTCCGTTCATAATGATATCATTACTTTAGTAAAGTAAAAAAAATCCTTAATTTTAACTCGATCGATGTACAAGGCAGAATTTACCTACTTACCGCGTATAATCTAATTCTTGTTGCAAAGCTGATAAAAATGACGGTTAAAAAAAGCGATGGGTAATGCTTGCTTATTTTACATCTCGTTTTTGTTCTGTTCCTGTATACGTGGAATCTCTATTACCCCCCTCGTATCGTGCCATTTTCTTTTTCAATCTGCAATAGTCTTTAAAAGCAGTATTAACCATGTTACTCTTCGTGTTACCTTTTTACTTCTCGATACTTGGAAATTTTTTCAACGATTACGCACATATTTTTACCTAAATAAATTAAAAAAATCACATCTTTTAAACCATAATATGGAACGATTACCTTGATTTTATTCTCTTTTTTTGTTCTTTCGTTTATATTTCATGTGCACTTTTTATGCCGCTTTTACGGGCGTTGATAAGCTCAAAATTGTATTGTCTTCTGGTTGGGAAACGCTCCTCGCAGGGTGGATAAATTATTAGTAGTAAATCAAAAACAGGTTTTTTTTGTGGTGTTAGTGCGGTTTATATAGCGTTTGATTTTTCTATGTGTTTGTATCTTTTCCTTGCCCGAATTTAGCTACAAAAAAAAGGTAAAAGTTACCTTCTTAGATTTTGTAAATTTTTTTTTGTAACCCATCGCCTTATTTAATAATTGTATTATTTACAGTAGTTTTTACGTCTTGCTTGTTAATATATAAATATTTTTTTATTTTACTTTTGTGCGCGGTTTTTATATAGATGTTGAACTTTGTAAATGTTAATTTATTTTCTGTATTTTAATGAAAAAAATTTTAATTATAATTTGTAAAAGAATTGTTATTTTCGAAGTATATGTTGTTGTTTGTAAATACTCTGTCTCTCTGTAATAATTGTAGGTAACAGTTTGTTTTAACATGATTTTAAAAAATACCAATCGTTTGAAAGTAGCGTTCCCTTGAATTTTTTTCTCTGAAATTATTTATACAAGTTCTGTGATATTCTTTTAAAAAATTTGTTTTTATAGGTGTTTTATCTTTTCTTTTCTTTTTTTTTTCATTTATTATTTTATTTTATTTTATTTCTTTTTTTTTTGGAAAGTTAAGCTACTGTTTTAAACTTACCTCCGAATAAAAATGTATTATATCATCATTATTAGATCTTTGTTTATGTTTTTTTTTCTTCTTTTGAAATGTAAAATTTTTTTTTTAGAGTAAGATGAAATTGATTTCTTTTTTTATTGGTCTCAAAATACTTACAGATACAATTATTATTAATTTTGTAACTATATTACGTATTTAAAGTATAATTGTAAGAAACAACATCTGTTACCTCCTTGTAATTTGAGTAAATGTTACTTGTACTTTTACCACATAACAAGTCACAATTACCATTTGTCTATGTTTAATTGTTTATTTTTTAATGTAAATAAATAACATGTAATAATTTAAAGTTGGTTTTATTATTTTTGTGTTTTTTTTGGATGAAATTCTCTCTCGGTGTTTATTTTCCTCGGAAAGACGACCCGTAGGTTCTCAAAAGGTTCAAGTAGGAGTATGATAATTTCATGATACTGGTGAAGGTGGCCAATGATGCTGGATAAATGAGCAATCCGAATAAACGTAGAGGTTTTTGAGTTTCGCATAAAAATATATAGTGCAGTTTTCTACGAGATGCCGGTTGCTTGTACCATTCCAAATTGTATATCTCATTGGATAAATCTTCGTTCTGCGAGGAAATGTTTTGATTATATTGGGTTTTAAATCGGTACTTAATAGTTATCGTTGCAAGTTTGGAGTGAAGGGAACAATATGCGAGGATTATTTCATACTAACCATTCCGAAAACTTTTTCTCCGCAATAGCAATGTATGTAAGCTTGACCTGTATACATGAGTAGTACAGATAAGTATTTCACGCTTACTCCAAAATTCTTGATATTCTGTTGAAAATTCGATAAAGATACATTAAAGTTTGCGGGATGTCTGTAAATGGTGTACTTATTCTTCGAAAGTCTTACCAGTAAAGCACCATAAGACATCATGGCTAGTGTCAGTACACTATGAGCCAAAATTACCGAATAAGTTAATCCAAACCAATTATGAAATTTTTTATACGATCTGCAAAAGAAGATGATATTATTCAGTAGGTATTATAAGAATATCCAATCCACTTTTTACCACCATCATACCTACTGAGAGTTCGGAATCTAAATGAAATTACCGCAATGGTTCATCAAGCAACTCAATTTACCCTTGTGTTAGATGAATTGCCTAACCTTGTTCGCACAGGAAATTGCATTTTTGTAGCAGAAATTGAAAATTGGCGATATCTCGAGAAAGGAGCTCACACGCCGAAAACCAACGTTAGATTTGGAATCAATGACCTCAAATTAGTTGGAAAAATACATTAAGTATTATTTTGATTTCTCCTGAGAATTGTCAAAGTTTGAAAAAAATTGTGACTTTAACACTTCCAATTTTTTCTGAGCAAAAAATGTTCATGGCAAATCAACATAGACCACGCGGTTTCTGGCAAATATGAGATAAATTTCGCAATTCGAATTAGAATATCTCTAAAGTAATTTTATAAATGGTAAAATGCATTGAAATACAAAAAAATTGCCAAACAAAAAATTGAAAGGGAAAAAATTAAATTTTGAGAAAACTGAAACTTTCTCCAAAAAATCAGAAGGTGCGATATGCAAGCTAATTGGTAATTAACATAGGTACCTACGAAAAAAGTGGGAAAAATTGAAATTCAAGAAAATGAAAAATTTCACGTACAAAAAGTGTGATATTTAATTCAATCTCAATGACGTAAAAAAATGTTGAAACAAATACAAAGGTGTCTGGTGTGGTAAGGGTGTCAATCGACCTCCGATCGAATTTCAAATTTTTTTCAGAACTTCCAATTTGTGATAGTAAAATATGACTTCAGAGCTTATGCGGAATCCTTTACCTCACCCCCTGTGGGCTGGACCCCCTCCCCTCGCAAATACTGATTAGTGATTTTAAGCTGAAAAATGCTAAATCCGCGAGTTTCTGATCGTTTTTCATCCAACTTGGTTTGTGGGTATACAGGTACCGAAGGGGAACGTTACCTTAACTAGGTCATTTCTGGTCGAAATTTTTTTCTTGTAATATATCATCAATGCCAGTATAATACATCATCAACCTGCATTTAGATCAAATTCGTTCACTTTTTCATTTTCTTCAATTTTCTTTTAAAATACCCGAATGGCAGAGGCCTAAAAATCATGTCTGGTCTTATTTCAAGTTGGTATCCATCAAATATTGCAATTTCAGCAAAATCGAGAAGCTTTAATTTTTATTTGCTCTTTCACGAATTGAGTAGTTTTGATTTTTAAAATTTCACATACTGAAATAATTTCAGTTTCAGTTTTGGTTTTCAATTTTCAGTTGTGAGGGTTTCAGTTTCAAGGATTTCAATTTCAGTTTTGAGCATTACAGTTTCACTTTTCAAGTTTTCACTTTCAGTTTTGGATTTTTCAGTTTTAGTTTTAGTTTCAGTCTCAAAAAATTCATTTCAGTTTCCAGTTTTATCAGTTTCAGTTTTATTTCGCTTTTCACTTTTCTATCGCAGGGATGGAAAACTGAAATAATTTAAGTTTCAATTTTGGTTTTCAATTTTCAGTTTTGGGAGTTTCCGTTTTACTTTTTACTTTCAAGTTTCAGTTTTAAGCATGGTTGGAAAAACTGAAACTTAAACTGAAACCGAAACCGAAAAAACCGAAACTGTAATGGAAAAACCAAAACTGAAACCGAAACTGAAACTGAAATGTAAAAACAGAAAACTGAAATTATTTCAGTTTCAGTTTCAGTTTTTAATTTTTTTACCTCTTTTTTTAACATAATTCAATTGAAATTTTCACAAAAAACAATGAAAAAGCTTATTTTTTGTTTTCACCTTTTTCTTTAAAAAATGTTTCAGCAACTGAAAACCGAAAACCAAAAACTGAAAACTGAAACTGAAATGTAAAAACTGAAAACTGAAAACCAAAACTGAAATATTTCGGTTTTTCCAACACTGGTTTTAAGGATTTCAGTTTCAGTTTTCAGTTAACAGTTTTGGATTTTTCAGTTTCAGTTTTCAGGTTCAGTATTGGATTTTTCAGTTTTAGTTTCAGTTTCAGTCTCGAAAAATGATTTCAGTTTTCAGTTTCGCTTTTCAGTTTTCCATCTCTGATTATTAACTGAAAAGTGTAACTGAAACGTCAAAAACTGAAACCAGAAACTGGAAATTGAAACTGAAAAAATTATTTGTTTCAGTTCAAGTTTTTTTTTATTATACTAAGTGCCAATTCTCATTTCCAACATAACGTTTGGTCAGGGATGGAAAAGTGAAAAGCGAAATAAAATTGAAAACTGAAATGATTTTTTGAGACTGAAACTAAAACTAAAACTGAAACTTAAAAGTGAAACTGAAACCCCGAAAACTGAAAATTGAAAACTGAAACTGAAATTATTCCAGTTTTCCATCCCTGTTGATAGTTTTGGATTTTTCAGTTTCAAGTTTCAGACTTTCAGTTTATCTTTTCAGTTTTCCATCACTGAAAAAAAGTCACTCGAGAGTTTGAGGTAGCAAGCATTCTGATTGGTTGAAACTTTCATCGCCAATATCTCGGAATCTCGGCGAATACTGTTCCGATTTCAAAACCGAGGGCAGATTTGGAATCGTCGGATTCGACTCTAGCTCCCTAGACTCATGAAGATGAACTGACCATTTTCGAACATTTTTTTTCCAAATTTTCATTTTTGCAAAAAAGTGACTAATGAGCAGATTTGGTTAATGATTTTATTACAATTAAATCAAATTCTGAGCTTATGAGTAAGAGGTAAAGACGAAAACACCAATAAAAATTAAACAAATTTTTTCAATTTTAATGTTGTTTACGACTAATTTGAGATCTCTCATCACAAATATGAAACTAGATTTGCGATTTTTTGAAATGGTTTTTTTCGTTTTTTCAAAGTTGATTATTGATAAAACAAAATTAGAGTTGAATAAAAACATTGATATTTTTGAAAAATAGAAACTTCGAGATTCTTAAAAATATGATTAATCGCCTAAAATGGTGGAGTAATTGCGCGAAAAAATATGTTTCAAATGTAGGTAGGTAGGTGATAATTTCTAAAACTATTACTGCGTAGGTACATTACATATATGAACCATGCTACATACTTGACAATTTTCTGATAATGCCGTACACATTCGACCAACTTCTCTTCGTATTTCTTGTTAATTTCATCGGTGAAGGGTAAAATATCAGAATTTTCGCATAATTCGTGATGCCGAACGATGATCTTGGGCAACACTTGCAACAATTTGGAATTCCTTTTGTTGACCTGCATTTGGATCCGTTCGGTTATCGATTTCAACGCATAAGTCAATCTTTCAAACTGATATCTGAATTCCATTTGTAAATTCATAGTCAGCCATACATTACCAACGATAGTCATAACCACCGGAATAGTAACAGTGAAAAGCATCGAATGAGCCATATAAAAAGAAGATATCGTATCGCCTTTGAACGGTACCCACGTGAAAATCAACATTTTCGAACCGCTTTTCAATAAATTCCTATTAAAGGCCAAATAAATAGGATGCGATAGAACGGCCGAAGAATAAATACCGATAAAATAAGCCGCAGCGGTGTAAATTGTGATTTTTTCTGATAAACTGGACGTGCTGGAAACAAATTTGAAATTTTCTTCGTCCGAATAAGTGTAGAAATTTTTTTCGGTGGCGTTGATGAGGTACATGAGATCTTGACGTCTTACATAGGTTATTAATAAAACCACCAAACACATGGCTGCTGATAGGATGGTCTTGACGGTGGAAATTCTGATCATGAATCCGTGCAAAATGGTCAAATTGTAGGTGGTGAACAGGACTATGTAACTGAGGGAAAAAATGGAGAAAATTGTCCAAGCGTATTGACGAATATCGAATCTGGAAATGTCGTATGGGAATATACCAGCTAAAAGCATGCTATTGATTAATGTTTTAGATCGTTTTTTTCTAAAATGCAGTTTACTTGTCAGACTCATTATTCTGGCTTTATTCTCTCTATCTGCGTGTCCTATATGACAATACGTTCGTTAGATAATGTAGGTACAGGTTGGAAATTACAACAGTGCAGATAGGTACATGGAAAGCCAAATAATTAAATTAATTTTTAATCGAGTCGAGTCTGGTCGCACCACACGTAGGTAATGTTATTTAATGCATTGTTCGAACGATGCGCATCTCCATCTCATCGACGCGACGTCGAGTGCAAATGCATCGTCATAAATAGAAACTCGGTCGAGATAAAAGCAGACGAAAATAATGAAACAATTATCGTATTCAACAACGCAATTAACTACGAACAAAATCCAGTCACTTTGGGTCGTAGTCTCATTCGATACTTAAACAAAGAGCTTGCCAACTAATGGAAATCCTTAGCGGGAAATAACTCACCGAAAACCTACCGAAAGGCGAAAACTAGGCGTTTAATGGAGTTAACGCCGAAAGAACCTGGTTTTATATAATATTCGCTATAATTAATCTAAAATGTAAACATCGTTGAAAATTTATCTTCTTTTTTTTCCATTTTTTTTCCTACTGCTAACAAAACGCAACTCGAATCCGTTTGTGGCGTTGACGTTATTTTTTCGTATTTTTAATAATATACCTAACGTTGAAGAAAACTGCTACATTTTTCGAGTTATTTTTCATTTTCGTCAACGGGTGTTCGAAAAGTTATTTCTTTGCTGGTAAATTTATAACTCGACTTGGTTTCGTCTATAAATATCTTGGTAGGTGTCTAATCGGAAAGAAAGCTGGTTTGGATATTATTTAATCACAGCTGCAAATTGGTAAGAAAATTTAGTTTTTTGTGAGAAGTTAAGGCTCTAATTTTACATTTAGGATTCAATAAAAAAAACGATCGGAGGGGGCATTTTTCAACATTGGTTGCGGATTACCATCCAAAATATATGCAACTTTCGATGAAACACACTGCGGGTACATGAAAATGGGTCCAGTTATTCAAAACTGAAATGTGTTGGGGAAAAATCAATCTGACTCCCTCTCCCCCCCCTTCCAAAAAATTACAATACTGCTCTTGTGGTCAGAAAAATTGCCTTTAGTCAGAAATTTGCCAAAGTCATGGCTTTTTAAAAGATAATTAGGAGAATTTTGGATTTTGACTCGGAATTAATGGTGAAATATTCCACAAGTTGAAAATGTTCAATCTCTCACATCCTCTACAATAATTTCACTTTGGTTCTTCTCAATACATTTCTTACCTGTTATCTATTTCGAATGCATCAATACAACGAGAAGGGCAGTAATAATTTTTAATGAAAAAAAAACATGGATTTGACACTTTGTACGATCATTTTCAGTAAAAAAATAATTAAAACGATGATTTTCAGTTAAAATTAATTAAACTGTAGAAAAAAAGGTACATGCAGCGCCATCTATTACAAAAAAACGAACTAATTTGGTTGTTGTACATCATAAAAATTAAAAACATAAAACAAGCTATGAGCTATTCGCTCATTGCAAGAGGGTTTTGCTTTTGTTTTGAGTTGAAAAT
>FIZU01011837.1:0-13500 GCA_900064475.1 Pseudococcus longispinus | reverse complement strand
AGCTTTTTGAGCTCTACAAAATGAGCTAATAATTTTTTGCCCAGCTCCAAAATTGAAAACATGAGAGACCATTTTGAAAAAAAAATTGCATTTTGATAAAAATAATGTCACTTTTTATCTTTTTAATGGTTCTAACTCCTTCAATTTTAGAATTATGCTAAAAAGTATGAGCTCATTTTGTAGAGCTCAAAAAGCTCAACAAAAATTGTCCCTAACAAAATTTTGCATAACTTGAAAATTGAAGGCGTTATGAAGCCTACAAATTTTCAAATCGTGGTAGCTCCTTCAATTTTAGGGTTAGGCAAAACATGAATATAATTCATTTTGTAGAGCTTAGAAAGTTCTACAAAAAAGTTTATAAAAAAAATTACCTATCTATATTATCAGCGGAGTTACGACTTTTTAAAACATCTACTAGAACTAATGCATAACTTCGCCCCTTAAAATCCTGGAATCAGCAAACACGAATACACTTATGTAGTTTGGTTAGCTGCATTTCAGGTTTGAAGGCGGTGTACTACTACCAGAACACCCTGTAGCTCCTTCAATCTTGAACATAGTTTAAGCTAAGAACACGGTGTATTTAATTTTATAATATTCTGTATAAATGTTTGTCTATTTGTGATATTGAAGGAGTAACTTCATTCGATATTATGTCATTTTGTACCTTCGAGTCGTCAATTTGACAATTATTCTTACAACTGAGTAGTTCGGGTAGCAGCATTATCAATTTGAAGGCGATGAACTTCGACTTGAACACCCTGTATTATGCAAAATTGCACTAAATTGTGATTATGTCGTTGTGACGTGGTATAGAATTATTCTTGGAACCGGGGTTTTCAATGGTGGAGGGGGGGGGGTGCTCGAAAGATCACAGATGTAATAAATTTATCATTTGGAGAATATTTCTGATTAGTTTCATTTCAAAAGATAAGATCTGTTGAGTAGAAAATGAGGTAGGATTCGAAGAAGGGCTTGATTATGCTTGAATTGAGGGGGGGGGGGGTTCAAAACAGAAGGTTGGTTAGTTTTCTAGAAGTACGAACGTATTTATTATCATTTTGTTTTCATTTTCGAAATGAAAACGAAAATACTTTCTATTGGTTGATTTTGTCGATTTATTCCCGAAGATGTTTTCTTCGATCGATGATGTATATTTCGATAGCTTGGGAAATGGTTCCCATTTTATGATTGTGATATTGACGATAGTCTTAGTTGATCTTGATGTAGATACCATAGGCATTTCGGCGTATGAACTAACGCTTTTGAACGTAGTAAATTAATTCCAATTTGTAAATACCCATTAAGATATTTTTTTCAATGATTTTGGGGGTTACGTTTTATGGTAATTTGCAATACTATTATATTTAAGTTGAAATTTTCCTTCGTATTTTACCCAGCCATCAATCTTTCGCCTTAATGACTGAATTTTTATTACTAAGCCTTGGCCTGTTTAATCGATTATTCGAGTGGCTTTATGGGGTTCATTTTACGAGATTCTTTCGATTCTCCTTCAGATTGGTTTCTATTTTTCAATACGTACCTAATTTATATTTTCACTTTATTATATTTAGAATTTCGTTTTTAATTTTCTCTTTGGTTAGTTTTTAAGTTGTTTTCATTTTTTTTTTGTTTAGATGCCTATAATGGCTGTGGGCACAAATTTATGGGGTTTTGTATGTACATAATACGGTTCTAGTCGATCTAATATGGGGAATGGATAATAAACTGGGTATTAGAATAACACACGAACACGAGTATATAATATTTGATTGATTTTAAAAAAGAAAAAAAAAATAGAAATGAGTTTTTTGAAATATTAAAATAGTTCTTGAGTAGAAAAAATTACCAAAAAAAAAAAAAAAACGAAATAAGAAAGTATTTACCTCTACCACTATTAGCTTAATGGTATTTTTTTTTTAAATATTTACGTAAATACTGTGAGCTTCAATAAGATATACCTACCTATACTATAATGATTTTTTTTAATTCGATTTTTCAATCAATAAAGCATTGCTCATGTATGTATTTTGTTGATTTATTTAGAAAAAAAAAGAAGAAAACACTCAAACTCAAAAAAAATAATAATAATGAAACGCATGACTAAAAACTTATTCGCTATGAAAAATGACGAGTGCGTAATTACAATATTTTTTTGTTGTTTCGTATTTTTTTAAATAAATTATCGTTAGGTTTGGGATTTTTTTGGTATATTTAGGCTTTTAGTAGTTTTCGCTGACTGGGATATCGTTTGGGTTCAGTTTACCGTATACTGGATGCGTTCCATCACCTTTTTTGACAGATTGACGTTTAACTAGTTCTTGAGAAGCGCATTTTATGTCATATACCCAGCCTTTTTTCGCGCAGTAGTCTATAACAGTGGTTGTGACGTTGAAGTGTTGTCCAAATTCGGCTGCTCGGTAGTCCCAGGGGAATGTGTGGTGGTAGTTGTGCCAGCCTTCGCCTAGCCCGAAAAAGGATACGAAGCTGTTTTCTGCAGGTGCCATGTCTCTGTGTGGAACGAGAAGGAAGAGTTTAATTAGTGGTTGTGAAGTGAGGTAAAATGAGGAATGAGCTGATTAAGTTGACGAGTTCGTTTTGTACGTACATTTGTTTGAGAATTATTTTGAAATTCTACATAATTTGTTGATAATTTGAAAATTTGTCAATTTTTTTTTTGAAAATCCAAAAAATTCAAAATTTTTTCAATTTGGAAAACGGTGGTTGGTAGGTACAAAAATTTAATAGATAACAAACTTCTGAAATTTTTTCAAAAAATGCAGTAAAAATAAAAATTTACCAAAAAAAATTTCATAATTTTGAAAATTTTAAAAATACAAAAATTTGTAAATTACAAAATTATACAATTCCAAAATTTGCAAAATTTTCAGAAACTCAATCGTATGATCGATAAAAAATTGAATATTTACAAAAAAATCGAAAATTGAAAAAGTTTTAAAAATCAAAATTCAAAAATTGAACTAAGGAGGGTAAACTTAATAAGTACCCAATTGGATAACTCACAAAATTGTAATACCTAATTGGAAAATTTTCATGATTTTTTTTATTAAAAAAATTGTCAAGTGTTTGAAAATTTTTTAAATTATGGAATTTCATGCATTTATAAGAATAAAATTTTGAAGAATCGATAAAAAAATTTGAAGTTTAAAATTCTCATAAATGAAAATATGATCAAAAAATACGAAAAAGTAAAAATTTTTAAATGAAAAATTTATGAAATAGTAACATTTTGTGGAATCAAAAACTGAAATAATTACAAAAAAAATAATCTAAAAATAAATAATGGCCAATTTTAAAAAAATTTACAAAACTCGGAAAAATTTGAAAATTTAAGAAAAAATTGATTGGAAACATCAAAACAAAATTACCACATTCTGTGTAATTGGGAAATTGAAAAAATTTTAATAATTCAAAAACTGCAAAATTCTTGAATTATTTATAACTTATCCAAAATCCTCAAATTTGGAAAATTAACATAGTGGCAACGTTAAAATCCTAATAAATTTGCAGAAACAAAATGAAAAAAAATTAATCCTATAAATAAAAAATTTTGAGAATTTTGAAAAATCTAAAGTTAAAAAAAGTTAAGAATAACTTGATTTGAAGACTAAAAAAAAACTAGAAAATTATAAAATTTTGCGAAATTTAAGAATTTTTTTTTTAAATACCTAATTATTTCAATCGGCAGCTGTAAAATTTTTGAATTTGATATCTAATCCAAAAATGACTAAATTTTCGAAAATTTACAACGAAATAAAAATTTTACAAAACCCAAAAATTTGCAAAAAACATTTTAAAAAACCCTAAATGTAAATAAATTACAAATTTTGAAAAATTTACAAAGTTACAAATTTTTGAAAAATTTACAAAATGATGAAAAATATTTTTAAAAAAAAACATATAATTATTACAACATTTAGCGAGATTGGAGAATTAAATTTTTTTTAAATTTCAATCGAAAAACTGCAAAATTGATGAATAAGATAAGTACTAATCCAAAAATGAATGTATTTCGAAAAATTTACAAAATATCATTTTGTGAAATCAAAAATTCTACAAAATTCCAAGAATTTGCAAAAAAACCAGGCACCTACGTTCTTGAAAAAATCTTGATATTAAAAATTTCAAAATTGGTATTAAAAATTTACAAGATTACAAATTTTTGAAAAATTTACAAAATTAATTACAAAATTTCAAAGAGCTTTTTTAATTCCAAAATCTTGAAAAAATTTCAAAGTAACAAAATTTTAAACCATTTGCAAAATAACAAAAAAAAAAATTGAAAATTTTGGAAGATTTATAAAAGTTTTGAAAATTTTCAAAATTAAAAATCTTGACGAAAAAATTGAAAAAGTAAAAACTGGGATGTAAATGAACAGAATTAATAGTCGTAACAATTTGTGAAGTAAATATCAAAAATGTTCAAAAAGTCTAAAAATGATTTTTTGGAAATTTTAGGAAATGACAACAATTATTTTAAAATTTGAAAGGTTGCTCTGAATCTCAAGATCAAAATAAATGAAATTTGGCAAATCTGTACAAAATCAGAAATCCTGTTGAAACCAAAAATTCCAAAAAACCGTAAAAATTGATCAAAAATCAAAAATGGGTTGTCAGCATTTGTAAAAATTTAATGTTTCCAAAACATTGTGTAGGTAGGTCAAAAATTAACTTCTAAAAAATTTGAAAAAGTTACTCTGAAGAAAATTTTTTGGCAAATCTATACAAAATCATAAACCCTATTGAAACCCAAAATTTCAAAAAATGTAAAAACTGATCAAAAAATCAGAAATGAGTTAAGTCAGAAATTGAATTTTTTTAAATCAAAAAATAACAAAATTTTCAAAAAAAACAAAAACTATTAAATTTTGGAAAATTTAGAAAAAAATACAACATTTTGTAAAATATAAATTTCTAAAAGATTTGGAAATTTGAAAAAGTTGCTGTGAAGAAAATTTTTTGGAAAATCTATACAAAATCATAAGTCCTACTAAAATACAAAATTCCAAAAAAATGTAAAAATTGATCAAAAAATCAAAAATGAGTCATCGGCATTTTTAAAAATTAGGAATTGGAATATTTTTAAAAATTGAATTTTTTCAAAATATTTGAGCAGGTCAGAAATTCTATTTTTAAAAATTAAAAAAAATGTCAAAATTTTCAAAAAATCTAAAAATTACGAAATTTTGGAAAATTTAGAATAACAACATTGTAAAATCTAAACTTTAAAAAAATTTGAAAATTTGAAAATGTTTTTCTGAAGAAAAATTTTTGTCAAATCTATGCAAAATCATAAATCTTACAAAAACCCAAAATTTCAAAAAATTTAAAAATTTTTCAAAGAATCAAAAATAAATTGATCAACATTTTTAGAAATTGAGGAATTGAAAAATTTTCAGTTGGTCAAAAATCATTTCAATTTTTAAAAATTAAAAAATGTCAAAAATTTTAAAAAACTGTTAAAATTATAGAAATTGCAATCAATTGTCAATTTTTTTTGAATTTTCATTTCACAAAATTTTTGAAAATTCTAGTTTTCCAAACCATTCAAAAAAGTCAATATGTGGGTACTTCGAGTGGTGAAAATTAAATCAAAACCTTCGAAAAAAATTGCAGAATTTAAGGAATTTAATTTCAATCAAATTCTATTTTTCAATTTTTAAAAATACTAATCAATCCAAAATTACCTAACGCAAGAATTAACCTCTAAATTGAAAAAATTTTCCATCGTCGAACTTTCGAGTGCAGATTTCATTTGTTTTGGAAATAAAAACATATTACATGTTCGTTACCTAATTTCCAACCAGTATCGGTAATAGACTAACGGTGAAAGGAGGTGGAAGGGGCGTTGAAAGAAAATTACCGAAAACCATTTTTATCGTTTATAAATTACGAATTGTTAGTACGTGTTTTTATTAAATTTTCACGGTGGAAAATTTCTGATAATTTTTCCTCATTTAAGCCCTTATTGTTTTCAATCAACAAAACAGTTCTACCTAGACCTACGCAGCGAACCACAATTAAATTTTTCCGGTCACTTACTTGGTAAATGGTCTGGTACCATAAATATGTGCAGCGCTATTGACTAACCAAGTGAAATTCAAGCTGTAAACTAATCTACCCACGAAGCTGATGAAAAACGAATTCCATACTGTTTCGTTCCATAATAAACAAGGTACCATTGTCGGGAGTCCGATGGCGAACAAAACGAATAATTTTTTATAATGGCTGAAAATTTATAGGTAAACACTTTTAAATGACTAATGTCCATTTGTTAATTATATTTCATCATAGGAAAAATAAGGTTAATGTAGTTACTTTTTTTGGAACATCACCATTTGGTCTTGATTTATATCCGACATATCGATTGTTTTTCCTTTCCTGAGTACGTCAGGATGTTTACGTACCATCAACCAACCAATATGGCAGAAGAAGAATCCTCTGCTCGAGTTATGAGGATCACCGTTCGTGTCGCTGTATTTGTGATGTTGCCTGTGATCTCTGATCCAAACCCATAAACAATTCTGTAATATAATTCGGAGGTTATTGTATCCGTCCGTTTGACCTTTGTGGTTAGCTCTCGATCACCTCACCTGTCCTGCGATCGTTTGGAATACAACTAAGGTAAATCGTATGTATTTGTTTGCTTTGAATGTCCTATGAGTGTATAACCTATGAGCTCCCATTGTCGTAGCCAAAGCTGAAGCATATGCCATTACTAACCCTGCGTAATAGAATTACCCATATTAGTCAAGTCATTCTTTTGACCGATAGATGATTATAAAATAAAGGTTCACGAACCCCAAACCACTGTAGGAAATTTCGCACTAAAGATACATAAAAATGTTCCATATACAGCAGCCAAATGCAATATTAGGAATCCGATCGCATTGAACCAGACGATTTCCCTTTTGTAGGGTTTTTCTTCAATGACGACATCTTCGGTTTTTTCTATGATTAAATCTCTTTGTTCGTCTTCGGCATCGATGGTTTTGATGTGAGAAGGTATTTTAGCAGGTATCTTGAATACCTTCTTGGTCTGGGTTTCAGTCCGTACGGATGACATTTTGATCTGTAGGTAATGACCGGATTAATTATACATATAATTATTATTCCTTCTTTTACGCAATTAAAATGTAATCTCGTTATAATTAATTCGCTTAAGTGGATCGAACCAGTTACCAAGACGAGAGGTCGAATTGTCAAAAATATCATATTTTTTCGACTGTCGATGTCGTCTCGACGATTAGATGAGCCCAGGGTTTCGATATGATGGTTACGTATGTACCTTTGATAAGCATAAGTACCTACGTCTCTCGAATTGTGAAATTTAATCATTTTTATGGAAATATTTTACGACCCTCGGTTTTGCGATTCAATTACCGCACGTATTCTCCGATGTACCTAAGGTGAACATATTATAATACCTACGATTGTTATCTGGATTTCGTCTCGTGTGTTGTGGTTTTTCCCTACGTGGGTTTAGATGAATACATGTTACGAGATGATTCAGCTGAGAGAAATTTTAATCGAGAGTACCTGCATTGTAGCAGCTGATTTGGGCTCTCGAATTGATGTTTATTTCTAAGCAATTGTTTCAAGGTGTTTTTGAAAATTAAATGTTTATGGTGTCGTACTATGAGAGTCGGAGTCACTTTGAGTGATAATCGGTAATAAAAACCAATACCGGTATCATCTGATTGTTATGAAAAGGGAAAGAAGTACTTGACCAATTTCTTCGATTTATACAAGCCGCCGGGTTCAAAAGGTCAGGTCCATTCGAGTCATAAAATTTCGATTTTATAGCCATTTAATAAAAAGAGGTCGTGGAAATGGGAAATTGATGGTGGGATATCTTGTTTCAGGATTTATTTGGGAAATGAATTAAATTCGTGTGATTTTTATCAGGTTTTTAGTTGAATTTATTGGTTTTTTGAAAAATGTAGGTCTTCTATTGCTGATTTCTTTTTTTTTCTGAAAAGGTGTGTGTGTCATTGAGGTTATTTGAAACGCATAGGATCGATTTAAGTATTTGAAAACCTTTGAGTTGATCAATTTTGAGCGGATTGATATTGGTAGAAATTAAGAAAATATGGTCGATTTCGAATGAAAACGATGATTTTCAGTCAAATTTCGATCATCGATTTTACTCCAAAACGATTTTCGATTCTAGCCGGAATCAAACGTCAGTTTTAGTCACAATTGATCTTTTGAAAACGACTATCGATTTTGATTAAAACCCATCATTAATTTCAGCCAAAAGTGATCATCGATTTCAATTGAAAACAGTTATCGATTTGTTCGAAAATAATTATCGGGTTTGGTTGAAAACGATTATGGATTTTTTGAAAATGATGGTAGATTTTTTTGAAAACGATTATCGATGTTTTAAAAAGATTCCAGATTTTTTTAAAAACAATTGTAAGTAGATTTTTTTGAAACCTATTGTCGATTTTTTGAAAGCGATTATCGATTTTTTGAAAATAATTATTCATTTTTTGAAAATGATTATCAATTATTTGGGAGCCGATTATCGATTTCATAAAATCGATTATCAATTTTTTGAAATCGACTATCGATTTTTTGAAAATAATTATCCATTTTTTTAAAATGATTTTTTGATTTTTTTTAATACGATTATCGATTTTTCAAAAACGATTCTAGATTTTTTTCAAATATTGTCGATTTTTTGAAACAGTTTATCGATTTTTCGAAAATAATTATCGATTATTTCGAAAACGATTATCCATTTTTTAAAATCAATTATCAATTTTTGTAATCGATTATTGATTTTTTGAAATCGACTATCGATTTTTTAAAAAAATATTGTAGATTTTTTTAAAAACGATTGTAAGTAGACTTTTTTGAAACCTATTGTCGATTTTTTGAAAACGATTATCGATTTTTTGGAAACCGATTATCGATTTTTTTGAAATCGATTTTCGATTTTTGAAAATAATTATCCATTTTTTGAAAACGATTTTTTGATTTTTTTGAAAACGTTATCGATTTTTCAAAAACGATTCTAGATTTTTTAAAAAGGATTATCGGGTTTTTGAAAACAATTATCAATTTTTTGAGAACGATTATCAATTTTTTTAAAACGATTCTAGATTTTTTTTAAATATTGTCGATTTTTTGAAACCGATTATCGATTTTTCGAAAATAATTATCCATTTCTTGAAAACGATTATCGATTTTTTGAAAACGACTATCGAGTTTTTTCGAAATTGAATATCGATTTTAGCCTAAAGTGATCATGGATTTCAGCTGAAAATGATTATCGATTTTGGTTTGGTTGAAAACGATTATCGACTTTGATTGCAAACGATTATTGATTTCTGTCAAAAACGATCCATTTTGGTTGGAAAATGACTATTGCGCAATTTCAGTAAAAAAAAAATCGATCATCGATTTTTGTCAGAAGTACCTAATAACCTATGTAGGATGAGAACGATTATAAATATAAAAATCGATCATCGATTTCGGTCCAGATCGTTTCTTAATGTACCTACGTATGTTAATTGTTGCATAATATAAATTTTTCTCAAAAGTGATATTATTTAGTTCGAAACCAAAATCGATTAAATCGATTTTGACAGCTTGACTCAAAAACACCATCGATTCTGTTTCAAAAATGGGTCGATTTGGATGACGAATAATTCGTTGGGGGGGGGGGGGGGGGATAGTTGACTCAAAAAGTACAATTGATCGTATCACTATAATTTTCTCAACAAAATGATCAATTTTCTTCAAAAGTAGGTGTGATCGATTTCGCTCTAAAAGTACATTTGATTGATTTTATTCGTACGAGTAAGCTCGTTTTTTTTTCAGTTTTGCACTGTTCAGTGATATATTTTTTTAAATTTTGCTAAAACTTGAAGTTTGATATGGATTTTCCTTGGAAAAATTTCTTATTTTAACTGAAAATGGCGATTGAATTCTTTGAAAATGCTCCACATGTATTTTATTAAAAATCGATGATTTTGTTCAAAAATTGTGATTTTTTTTTTGAAAAATCGATATTATTGATGCTTGTTTTAAAATTAAGCATGTACTATAAAAAATTATCCCGATATTTGCTGAAGATCAATGATCGATTTTTATTTCGATTAAAAATTTTTTGACAAAAAATAGTTCCAATGTTTGCTTCAAATTGACAATTTGTTTTACTCAGAAAGCGTAGGCATCTATTGAAAATTTTTATCAAAATCAAAATGATCAATTTCTTAATATAGAAATGATAAAATTTGCTCAACATTTTTTTTTTGAAGAAATTGATTTTACAAAATATATTTACTAAAAACAATACGATAATCAAAAATGTTTGTCAAAATAAATCGCTCATTTCATTCAATGTCCGTGAACATTTATATTAAAGGCTCCCCTTTTCTGAAAGTCCGCATTCTCCTTTTCTTGGAAGTCTTTTATCTCTGTTCCTGAGGCCGCTTTTCAAAAAATTTTCATACAAAAGTTGTAGATTCAGATATTAAAAATAATTTTTGTTATTACAAAAATCTCGATTTGACCCCTCTCTCCCCTCCTATTTCGCATAATACCCACCGATGTAAATCATCAGATGACTTTCATACGTATTATGCAAAATTGAAGCAGAGGGAGGGGTCCAACCGAAATTTTTGTAATAATTAAAATTTTTTAAAAGATCTCAATCTACAAATTTTGTTTGAAAATTTTTTCAATTTGAGCCTTAGGTACAGAGCTGGAGAGGTGTTTTGGAAAAGAGGGTGGATCCTTGAATAAAGGGAGCATTAAAAAAAATGTAAAATCAGTTCATATTTTTTTTATAGATTCTAGATTAAGATTCCGTCATAAAATTATTCTCAACGAAATAATCCTACGTTACTGTTACTTGCTCAAAAAGGCTCGAAAATATCTGATTTTAGAAATCGATTTTTTGCTAATTTGACTGTCGAATTTTATGTTATCCACCATCTTGACTAAAATAATCGTGATATTTGAAGGAATTATTCAAATATCTCGGATTCAATAAATACTGCGATATGATACATGAATCAAAAGACCCTCAAAAAAATCACAACGTAACATAAAATTCAAAACTGGTCCCTTATATCATACATATGAATAAAAATTTCATCAAATAATTAATTTCCTCAATACATTCATCATATTTATACGTATATCATGACATATTACCGAAAACATCATTCTATTCCATAGCTCTAAATAAGAAAAGAATATTGCATTGTATTTATGCATTAAAACTTGCAATTTTATTGAAATTTCCGCCTCGTGGAACGAATCGAAAATCAAGGCTAATTTATTTTTTCCTCGTAAATGATCAAAGTTGACGATAAAATTGAAAAATTTATGAAAATCGATGGCAATGTTTGATCGACAATGACGATCGTATTTTTCTAACAGCACACAACATTGTACAATACTCGGTACGATTTACGACACGAAAATCGTTCAAGAAGGTTGTGCCATTAATAACGTATTGTCAAGACGAACCCAAGTTGGTAATTATTGTCGAGATTTATTCGAAAATATATCAAAAATTGATGGTGACGATTAATCTGAGAATAATTGTATCGAAAAGAGAAAATGTATAGGCACGTACCTGGCAGTGGAGGTGATTTGAAATTGAGAATAATTTAAATTTTTTTAACGAATTTACCCCCTTTTTTTTATCAACGTGAAAATAAAAATTGGGCTAATTCGAAATACTGAAATGAAAATCTATAAGGCCATGAGATGATAAGAAAATTAATAGATTTTTTCGAGTACATTACTCGCACTTTTTTGAGATTAGAGATGAAAAAAATAGGTTTAATGTCAATTTTACTAAATTTTTAGTCCTTTGAATATTTTTAAACTTGAATTTTAAAACTTTTAACTGCAACCTGTACAATTGAAAACTGAAAGTGAAAAGTGAATAGGTATTTGACAATGTTTACTATTCACTGTGTGCTAAATTTATCTAATCGTTGAATTAAGGTATTACGAACTTGCTTCAGTTGCTTCTACTTTTACGTAGGTAGGTATAAACAACTGCATTAGATTATCAAGCACTTGTTAAATTTTTCTCGCAATTATTAAATTCTTTTATTACCTTAAATTTCGCGACGAATTTTATATTGCCATAAAAATTAGAAAAAAATTCATAGGAATGAAAAAAAAAGGCGAAAATCACTTCCACGTTCCAAATACTTTTTTCAATTACATTACATAAAGCGAATAATCGAATCAAAAAATGACACAAAAAATATACTATATAAAAATTGAAAACTTACTTGGTTTTAATGATGTTATCAGTTCGAGGTGTTGGTTAAAATTAAATCTTTCGTAGGAATCGGCCGGCAAGTGGATTAAATACACCTACATTCGTTGTCCGAGTTCATTAACTGTTTCGGCACAATTGAATCGATTAATTTATAGCCAATTAATGGTACCTAATTAATTAACAAAGCAAACGCCACGCCGGGTACAAGGTGGCTGGAAAATTTTACTACGAAAAGTATTCGTACATGTAATTTATACTGAATGACGCGAGAATATTGAATGAAAAACTTTTTCGTCTCAGTGACCACTATTGTAAATGCGAATGATTCCTGTTTTGAAATAATTTTTTATCGGCGGGTGGGACAAATGAGGCAGAAAGGTGATTAAGTTTTTGTTGTTTTTTTAATGGCTGAGTTTTGCGGTAAAGTGTGTTGATCTCGTGTTAGGTCATTTCTCTTCGGGATTTACTTTTGACCATGGGATATTTCCAGATTCCAGATTTGCGTTTTTTTAATGCGCATCGATGACGTATGTTTTGTCCCCGGAATTAATTCACTTCGTGAAGTTTTCCTCCCCCTAGTTTTTATTTCGTAGGAGTTGCAGTTAGGAGATATTTTTGAATTTTGTGTAGGCTTATTGAATACGACACGAGTTTTGGGGATTTCCCTTCTTAAAAAGTCGAAAAAGCTGGTTATTAGGACTGTATTATTTGACGCTAAGTGGGTATTTCTTGATTTTTTTTATTTTTATTGCATTGTATTTTTATTGATGATTCATTTTCTAGTATTGAACTCCGGAATTTATTCACGTAAGAAGTCAAGTTTTCAAATAATAAAGATTAAAAGCAAAGCATTTATATTTGAAGTTATGGTAAATCGAAACCAATCTTTGTCATTTGTTACGGAATTTTTTCACTGAAAAAAGCTATAATTATGATCTAAGAAGGGACAGAATTTTTTTCAAATATTTGAAACTCGAAAGTCTTGGCTTCTGTTGGATTATTAAAAAATTAGGAGAATAAAAAATGATCTGTAAGGTGATTTGGGGTAATTGTAAACAAAGTGAATATCTCATTTCCAAACTGAGCTATAAAAGTCGTATTTGAATGAATCTGAAGCATGATGATTAGGCAACATCATATTATAATTTAATGAGAATTTCCTGGATAGAACACGCGGTGTAGCTGAAAACATGAAACATGTTTCAAATTTGTGA
>FIZU01011827.1:0-66339 GCA_900064475.1 Pseudococcus longispinus | reverse complement strand
ATGTCTAAAAGTCAGCATTATCTATAAAAATTTTAAAACTTCAAAAAGTAAGTTGAAATCTGAAAATTTTTTCAAACCCAAAAAAGTCTGATATAGGTAATGTCCAAAAGTAAAGTCTGACAAAAGTCAGCATCATCTCTAAAATTTTTCTAAGTCCAAAAAAGTCTGACATTATGTCTAAAAGTCAGCGTGACGATTTTTCGTTACGGAATTTTGTGACGAAATTTTCAACGAGATCACTCCCCATTGCAAAAGCATATCCCATGCTAAAAAGCAAATGTGCAAACCACGAAGTTTCTGACTCAAAATCGTTGACTACTTTTTGTGACTTGATCATCTGGGCATAATGATTTGAAATCATTATTTATGTGAATTTTTGGAGAATTAATCGCGTTGTGCTTGAACATCATAATTTACTATATTTTCCCTCGTTCGATTTCGTGACTTTCACAAAAAGTTTTAAGCTAGGATTATCTTTATTTTTTTTATTTTTTTTTACAAAATTATGACTTTTAGTTTTAAATTAAAATTGCGATATCTTTTATTGGCAGTTGAAAACTTGTTTCAGTTATTCTACCAAAATTGCCAAAGTCTCGAATTCTCACGACTTGATGAAAATCACGACTTTTTGGACTTTTGCATTAATAAAACATCGAATCCTTCGAGCTCACCAAGTGAGGTCAAAAAATGTATCCTACATTCGATGGTTTCGCTCGAATAAGAAAAAATGCGAAGTATTTCCCCTATGGTTTTCGGTTACCTTTGACATTTGTAGCATAAGACAGGAAGAAAGAAAGGTGCACCATGAAATTTTGCCCTTTTTTATATCATTGTTGATGGCAGCGGTAGCGGTGGTCTGCAATAAAAATAAATAAGGAAATGACGATGGTTAAATGGATATATCTCGAGAAATGCCAACGATGGAAAAACTTTACTTATAGTTTTTCGATGGGTGTTCAAAGAGAAAAAAAAAGGGACGAAAGTTTCAGTTTGATTTTTTGGTAAAAATTTGTAGGTGATATAAGTACCTACACAGTAAATTGTATGTAGCTATGCGAAAAGGGGTACACCGCACACATATCCACGTACGAACGGGAGTAAGGCAGAAAGAAAGAGAGAGATTACGTATAAAGGCGAATCAGGTACTGTATAGTGCGAGAAAAAGAGAGACAGTTGCACAAGAAGGAGAAAATGAGAATAAGGAGAGCGAGAAAATGCGATATTCAATAGCTCGGTGAACTAGCATGAGCCTGCAGAATAAAGGCTCGATCAATGGATTTTCGACAATGTTAGACCAAACGTAAAAGTCGCGCGAGAAAGAGGCGATGGGACGAGGTAGAGCGTCGAGGGGCCGCAAAGGCCGAGGCGGGGGGTTCGGTACGCGGGAGCTTTTGATACCACGTACACGGCGCTTTACTGTACAGTACACACAGCGTGCGAGAGCGACAGAGAAAGAGAAAAAACGGCGCACCGGCACAGCGTACATATTCAGAGCGATTGTGACCGAACGGGAATGGAAAATACTATGCGCCTAGCACGGCTGACATAGTCCTCAGTTTCGGCATCGTAGCGAACTTCTTCCATGTTCGTGTATCGCGTGTAACTTCAGTACACTTTTGGCGTTTCCAACGAGACGGTGTAGTTTTGTGATTTCTCTTCTTCGTGTTTATATTTTTTATTTAAGGAGTTGCCTGTATATTTTCCTTCATTCGCGTATATGTGAGAAAGCTTTCCCGGAAATTTTTTTCTTCGCTTTCGTACAGAAGAAGTTAACTGGATGTGATCGCGTTGTATTTTTTTTTCGCTCTTTAAAAAAATCTCCCAAATCAAATTCGGTGTTCGCGATTATTATTTTATGTTTTTTTTTTGTAAAAGCCTTTAATGGCTCGATTTTGTTACGCAAAGTGCTGGTGATTAGCTGAGTGAACACGATTCCACACAAACTGGTTCAGCGAATTTTTCAAACCATCAGGGAAATTTTCCAATGAGCATTTTTTTCGGGATTCGAGACGAGGGATTTTAATTAACTAATCAACGTGGCCGGTAAGTCGAAGTGTTGCGATGTTTTTCACAATTTTTCCTGAGAGAGTTGACGAAGGCACGTGTAGTCCGAATATTTTCACGAGTTATTTTACACGTTGTATGAAAAACGTGGGAATTTTAGGCACAAAAGGAGCTTTGTATTTGGTGTTTTGTTCGATAAGAAAATTTTCATCGTCGTCATCGACAAGAGCTCGACGATGTTCAAACAAAATCACGACGATGGAATTTTTCCACCGCAACAATCGAGCAAATGTGTACGTAAACAATGTAAATAGAACGAATGTTTTTCTCGTAGGTTTATACAAAATCACCACGTATAATTTTATAACCATCAATAAAATTATATTTCGGTGGCCGCGTCTGTATGAGCAACGACCTTCGCGAAATATGTAAACAAACCCTTCGTTAGAAAGTGTCAATACGACTTTTCTCTTCGCTATGGTCGAATTTCCCATCTACGTGGATTTATTTTTTTCTATGTGAACCCACACAACGTATTGATTCCTTGCCCCGTTTATGTGGTTTTGAAATACGAAAGAAGACATTCGAAAATCGGACCATTCGCCATAAATCTGGAGCTCTGCTGCGGCTGAGTTTATCTGCTTAGATTTGGGGCTGCTTTGGAGTGTCGCGAGTTAGCGAAATTTTCGTATATTCTGGAAAACGTAGTCTCGTACTCGTAGGCTGTGGCAAAAGCAGTGAATTTAAACGGAGGATTTTTTTTGCCTTTGCTTCGTGTTCTTAGCAGCGTAGCTCGACATGTTTAAAGTTCGGATAACAATCAAGAAAAGCCATTATTAAAGGCAAACTTTATATTTCAAGTTTTATTGCGTACAAGGAGCTATAATTTTTGCCGCGGAAACATCCTCCCATTGGGATTTTGTTTCGTTTTTAGAAAAACTTGTACAGTTGGGATGTGAACTTGCTTATTTCGGGTACCTGCATAGTGGCAATTTTTACCCAAGTTGGGAAATGGTAAGATTTTTTTGTCACAGTCGTGGGATGCTAGCGACAAAAACGCCGTGAGATTTTTACTACCCAAAAGTAATGCTGCATCGTAGCAGAGGAATTTTGCACGAGATAAACTATGGTCATTTAAGATCCCCCTTTTTTTGTACAGCTTCAGGCGTATTGTCGTGTTTTGTTGTAGTACGTTTCAAGTGATGCTAATCAATAAAAAAAACTGCTGACCGGAGACGAAAACGTCACTTTTGGGTGGTTTTACGAGCGTAATACCTATAGAAGGACGAGTTGTGCGAAGTTACGAGTATATATGGAGATGTTCGTGTGAATAAAAGGGTCTGAAATTGATGGAAATGCAACGTGAAATTAGCAAAAGGGTTGAAGAATTTAGATGGGTGTTCGGGTGTGACAGGTCGTTGATTTATATATAATTTTGGTTCGTGATGAATTTGTTAGACTATACTCGGCCAATTCGCGAATATTTTATAAGCCGAAAACACCAGAGCAGGTGTTTGATAAAGATGTGTATAATTATTTTCAAATTTCCAAGTGTAGAATTAAGAGTGGTATTTGATCGAGTGGAAGTGTATTTCTTAATATTAAATGCGAATATCGTGTAATCGGCGTTTTTATACAATGTTGACTAAACAGGTGGACCAGATGATTATTATTAATGGGATTTATACGGTTTTCTTATCAGTGTTTTGGCATCTTGTTTGATGATTTTTTTGTAGAAAGAATTTACGAAAGATTCGGATTTAGGGAATTTAGAGAAATAATGAAGCTTAGGATAAATGTTGCAGGTTGAGTTGCAAAATTTGTAAAACTTTGGAATTTTGAAAATTATTTGAAATATTTATCAAAGTGATCACTTTTTAGGATTTTCTGTTCGAGAAACGCACGGTAAAAAACTACAGAAAAATGTTTAGAAAAATTATTTAAATGATGACGAAACTCGAAATACTTTGAATTTTGGTTCAATCGCTAAAAAGAGTATAGACCACATTGTGATCATAACTATTTAATTTGACTAGGTACATAATTTTGTAATCGTGGATAATGCACCAGCATACAGCACTGAATAAATTCATCAACTACAATTAAATACCAACCAAAATTGGTAAGAAAAAACATCGTCGATGGATAAAATTTTGAAAAATTTTAAGGTGTTGAAAAATATTGAATTTTTTTGGGGGAAGTGAAAATCAAAAATTCTTCTATTTTGAACAATACCATAAACTCTAAAAAATTGAATGAAATCTGTAAAAATTATGCAATTAAGTGTATACTTTGGTGCTCATAAAATATCTTCCCTCATGACCAATTATTTTTGCAGCTTTTAGATTGTGTCAATGTCGTTTAATTATCGATTTCAAACCGCATGATTCGTAAAATTATTTACAGTTTTTTGAGCTCAGATTCATCAAATGAATTTTGTTTCAACCAGTGTGGTTGCTTTTTGTAACTATTTTCTCCAAAAGCTAAGTAAAGTTACATTTTCATGAATGTCAAGTTGAAAAAAATCAATAAAAGAATTGAAAAGAAATTCCAAGTCAACTTTTGACAATTTTGTGATTCTTTTTGGTACCTCGTCCTTTTTAAGATGTAGAAAACTTGAACCAGGCGTAGTCGTTGAAATTGTTGAGATTTTTATAAAAATCGTTTTACTTAAAATGTAGTGAAAACGGTCAAACGATCAAGAAAACAATTGAGAATTCTATTACAATTTCTCGAACAAAAATTGGCAAAAACTTTATTGAAGAGGTGAAAAAATCATAAAAAGTATCGAAAATCTCGCAAAAATTGTGAAAATATTCCTAAAAATCGTCGGGAATGTTGTAAACGTGTTTGAAATACCACAAAATACGTTATAATTTTCACAAATTTTCATAAAAAGCAGTAAAAACAACGTAAAAAACCATATAATTTTAGAAAATATAAAAATTCGAACAGTTTTTACGAGACTTTATTCATGATTTTTTTGAAAAGTTTTACAAAACTTTTCCTGATTTTTATTAACGTTCTGACATATTAAACAGCATTTTAGACGATTTTCATGAATTTTTTATCATTTTTTTTCATTATTCGAATCATTTTTACAAAATTTTCGACAGTTTTCTTGATTTTTTGACCATTTTTACGATATTTTTCTTATGAAAATTTCCATCATGTTTACCACATTTTCAACAATCGTCATGATTTTGTGACCAATTTGAAAATGTTATCAATTTTTACTTGATTTTTGGCAGTTTTCATGATTTTTTTCGCAATTTCTACGACGTTTTTATCAATTTTTGGGAAATTTTCGACAGTTTTCAAGACTTTGGTCATTCAAACGACATTTTCACCGAGTTTCATGACAATTTCAAAATATCCTAAGGAATTTTTGACAATTTTCATTTTAGGACCGTGTTTACAATCTTTTTACTTATTTTTGGAAAAATTTTGTCAATTTTCACAACATTTTCGACGATTTTTATTTTGAATGATTTTTGTGAACGTTTAAGTTTTTTAATGAGATTTTCAAGAGATTTCAAGCATTTTTACTACTCGTTAAATTGCAATTTTTGTCATTTTTGGACAATTTCACAAAATTGGCACTGATTTTAATGAAAATTTTTCACTATTTTATCATTTTCAACAATTTTCATGATTTTTTGACCGCTATAATCATATTTTAAATGATTATGAAAATTTTAACGATGCGATGCTTACAATGTTTGAACGACTTTTACATTCTAAAATTTTTCAAGTTTAGAAGCTGAAGTACCTACACCCAGTTGAAAATTAGTAACGAGCAATTAAAAAATTAGGGATACTGTGAGTTTTACTAGAAAAAATTATTTTGATGATTTAAAAAATATTTTGAAAATTGAAAAATGATTTTTCCTGCAAAAAATTAGAGATGGTCATTTCTTTCTCCAATTTACTCGTATTTATTTGTTAAATTAAACAAAAAAAAACACTTCATTCAAATCATTTTGCTCTCTTATAGTTCGATCCTCGATCAAGAAAATATCATTGAAATTTCCTCTCTAGCCCCTTCCTCCCCTCACCCATCCCAGGCACTCGCAGACCACACAAAATTTTCAACTTTACATAGTAGCACATTCCGTGCTCGTGTTTTCATCACCTAAATCGAATAAAACCGAAGAAAAAAAAAGGGTCTTGAAGAATGAAAAAAATCAACTCAATTAGTCTCGCATAATTTGTGAAAGAAAATAATAAAATGGGAGGAGGCTCACGAGACGCGAACATAATAACGTTTTCAATACTTATGTACGAAGCTGTGTACTTTTGACTGTTGTATGAGGAAGATGCTATAGGTAGATCGGTGGTGTGGACTTGGGCCGGTGAAACTGTAGGAAAGGAACTGGCGAATGAAAAATACGTTTTTATACACTAAATTACACGGTAATAATCTATATAGCCTGGGCACAGAGCGTATTTGTACGCGATATCTATCAAACGCGTAATACGAAGTCGTGTAACTAAATATTAAATCTTCGGTCACGGAGGTACAGGGTACACTTAAAGAGGACCGTCGAAGCAGAGGGGATGGATATGGTGGTACCAAATATATACGGCTCGATACGCTATTATAATGACAGGTTCAACATTTCTGTTCATAAAGAATACTCATAGTCAGAGAGGTGAAAAAAATGTAATTATGAGTCGTGTGATGTAAATGTACATATAATGCTGTGTATTGTATGTACAAAGGTATTATCTGCTGTACGCTGGGACGTAGTTACCAGAAAAAGAAATTAGAGAAGTATGAAAATAGAAGAGGGAAAAGGATGATGATGTTATTAGTGTACAAGATGCGAACGAGGTAGAAATTTTTTTAGCGAAAAATTTCAACGTAGACGATTACGTGCCATGACGATGGAAAGTTTTTCACGACGAAAGAATTTTCCCGGTCGGCGCGGTATTAACTAGACGACAATCGTCGTTTAAAAAAATAAAAACGAGTTGAAAGCTTTTTATAAACTCATTCTCGGCCTCTTTTAATCATTAGCCTATTATAAAAAGAATTCCCCTAACTGTACACACGAGCAAGTTAAACGATTGCATGTGTACTTCATCCGTGTGTCATGATGTAAATGCTATTAGTATAATAGAATCAAATCAAGTGTTTTGTACTGCTTATATCGTCTTCTTGTGGAGTAAAATAAAGGTTAGAAGAGTGAAGAATCGATGCTGCGGTGTAGGAAAGTGCGTGTGATGAGTTTTGTGGTATGAAGTGTTGGTGGAGGAGAAGAGGTGTGGTTTTTGATTTTTTTGTACGTAGAAGGATGCTGAAAGTTGTGTTTATAAGTTTTGAGTGAGGGTATCGATATTTTCAAGAATATTATTCTCATATTAGCCTCTTTTTAACTTCATTTTACCTCAAATTTGGCTAAATTTTGATTTTTAGCATAGGATAAGCTTTTACTATGTGTAATTCCGTGAAAAACCTGACGAAAGTTCCCGACAATGACTTCTAGACATTTTGTAAGACTTTTTTGGACTTGGAAAATTTCAAAGATAATGCTGACTTTTAGACATTTTGTTAGACAAATAATTCAGATTTTTTGAAAGTGGAAAATTTTAGGAATCGGGCAGACTTCTCTGATTTGGAAAGTTTCAGAGATGACTTTTGTCAGCCTTTTTTGGACTTGAAAAATCTTTAAGAATTCAAATAATTTTAGGATTTGAAAAATTTTAACTTTATGGACTTGAAAAATTACAAGAAAGTTCAAATTAGATAGAAAAGTTCAAATATCGCGTCTTTATGGACATAAAAAATTCATTGAGCAAAAGCATATTCTACATTTTATTTGTGAGAAAATATGTAATAAATTTTCATCTAGATAAAATTTCTAATATTCAAATCAACTTGCGAAAATGTTTCTAATTTGAAAGATGAGGAGAATGAGTTGATGTTATGATTTAAATAGAATTAGTTTGAAAATTCACACCATTTTGCGAATGACATGACCAGAAAATGAAACATCTCCGTGACAAAGCTTCATTAGAAAAATTTGCTGACTCATTTGATTTGATTATAACATGACTCTTGTTATCAAATCTTATGTAAAATGTGATCTTCTTTCAATTGCCAGGGCAAAGTTCTAATAGAATAACTAGAACAGACCGTTATCTCGAAAATAATTGAATTTTAATGAAATGATACTGGTTTCTTTAGGCAATGTCGAAAATGTGAGGCATTTGGAAAAATTTTCTATTCTTATTATCAGTATTCCTTTTCTATCAAGCCAACATTATACCAATTTTTCACCCTTTGCCTTGGATACAATTTGTGATTTTTTCAATGCTTTAGCTATTAGCTTATTTCGTTATTTCATCATCAAATGTTGACTGTTTCAAAAAAATTTAGTAAATTGATCAAAACAATTTGAAAATGTTCACAAAAATGAAGGAAAAGAATTGAAATCACGGTCGAATTGTACCAGAAATTAAAAAAGGCTCCAGAAATAATCGAATGACTGATTGAAGAGAGGAGGGAGAAAATTTTTATGAAACGGAATGATACCGTGTTTCATACGGAAGAAAATTTTTCCTTGTAGGAAAAATGAAAAATTTTGATATTTTGAAAATGTTATCTTATCCAAAGATGCCAAAGTTTGCTCAAAGGTTTTTCTTAAACATCGAAAAATGGTCTTCTGAATGTCCTCAATACGATTTCACAGTTAATTAACCCATCAAAGTTTACATTTAGACCAAAACACATGTTCAGCCTTAAACATTGAACTAATTTGTTTTGAAAAAGCTTTAATGGTTGTGGTAAGGCTCAAAAAATGAGAATTTGAGCTCATACATTTACAAATTATTTCGTTATTCCGTTACATCATTCTAATGCACAACCCACGTGGCTACTCAAAATTCAAGAAACGTTACGTAGAATTATATTTTTCAGCTAATTCAAAGCTGTAACAAAACAAATAATCTAATAAAGTAAGTAGATAGATGTTTAAACATTCATTCATCCAGTTAATTGAACAAAAAACGAAACAAAACATTAAAATTTAAAAAATATCGAAACAAAATAATACAAAAGAATTTCGTTTTTTTTTTCACTTCCTCTCAAATTAAAACTTTTTTCATTTTCTTTTTGAAGAGTTGCCCTCAGAGTCCTTAACTAAAAGAAAACTCTCAGGAAAAAATGAAAAAAGTTTGAATTCGAAATGAAATCAAAAAAACCGAATTATTTTGTAATATTTCGTTTCGATATTTTTGAAATTTTATCGTTTAGTATTATATTTCATTTTTCCAAACGTTGTGTAGATATCTTTTTTTTTATTTTTCGTTCCCATAATTTCATTTTGTTTCGAAAATTTTTTCATTATTTCATTTTTCGTCTCGTTTCGTTTTTTCAACCCTGATTTTTAGCGTATCATTTTGCAATTTTGAACTATTTTTCATCTTCCAATATACCGAGCTAATTTTCCAGTAATCGATTCTCAAACAGAAGATTCCGCTCGTGAAAATATTCACGTCGCTTTATCGACACGAGTACGATAATTATCCAACTCCGCCAACCATTACCATCAAAGTATACATTGAGAAACGCGACGACGCTCATTTACCACGAATGATAAAGGTCCCGTGGCCATTTTCGTTTCACCTTGACATATCGGAGAGAGCTCGCGAGACGAACTCGCCACCGTTACTAGGTATTTTTCATGCAACACTTACCACGATTTTTTTTTACCACCTGCAGCGTATTTTCCAACCCGAGAACGGATACAATCGAAATAAAATGAAAAATATCTCAATTCGTCGCTCTATATCCATTATGAAAACCCTGCCTCCGCGTACCCTTATAGCTTAACCCTCTATCCCCAGCGAGGTATTTCGTACACCTCGTGCCACTGCAGCACGTCAAACGACCCTAAATATTTTCCATTTTTCCGTCGCCGCAGCAATAGCACGCCAATTCGCGGCGACATTTTTCATAATACGGCTGCATCGTCCACGTCGCGTCGCGCAATTAAAACGACGTAAAGAAAACACCGACGATGGAGAGAAAAATCAATAATACGTTGATATTTGGCCGAGAAAATTGAATATACGTCTGTCGAGTCCATTTTCCCCAAAAAAACTGGAGGAAAAAGGGCATCGAGGATGAACGACGTTATCGTAGGGGTTTTTTAGTATTTTGGGAATTTTTTTTTAATTTCTTCGCAAACAGCACATTAAATCCGTTCCGATTGAATTATCGTATTCTTATTCGCTATATCGGTGTTAATCCGTTCGAAAATATTTTCCTCTGTGCACGGGTTCGAGCCAAACCCTTTGTATAAAAATCAATAGCTTTGAAAAAACATCCTAAAACGATTACCAGAGAGAAAAAAATAAAGAGCTAGGTGCCTAAAAAACATTCGAACATGGTTTTTTGCGCCGTTTTTTTTTCGAACACGCGATATGTGTGTAGTTGTTTGCATATCTAGGAAAAAAAAAATTCTTAATTTTATTTCCTTATACCCTCGGCCAATTATTTTGATTTACAGCTTCAACAAGCAGCGTCGATGCCGAAAACTCCAGCTTAGCTAGGCAGAAAAAATACTAAACCGGCGAAGCTTGCAATTTATGGTCCATTTAAAAATATTTTTTCCCCGGAATTGTTCCCTGCGCTGTGTTGGGTGCTCGACTCTCACCCTGTTGTGGTATCGCATCCGGCAAGTAATAATTAAAAGATCGAATATAGGTTTTTCGGTACGTCGTTGTACCATATACTGCAGGCTCGCTCGGTGTGTTGTGAAAATTAATTAGAAAATTGTCTGCGCCAAATTTAATTAAATAAATGCCTCCCACCGTCGCCTTCTTCTCTTTTCGTATTCTATATCTGTGCTGTACTTATGTAGGTATATTCCTTAGCAACGAATATGTATATGAGAGTGAAAGAGAGAACGAGGTATTCCGTAGAAGGTGAAGAGGGTGCAAAAGCTCAACGTAATTCACAGGGCCTTTCGTATTAGCGAAATATAATAAATCCACTTTAATAAGAAGGCACACGAGTGTGTGTACGCTCTTTCGACGAAAACATTTTGCGGTGCGTACGATTTTCGTATTCAAATCTGAGAAATCGTAATCGAATTAACTATTTTAATTTATTATTCCTTGGATTCGGAGTGCTGCTTAAAATCTCACCGATGAAAAGTGGTTTTATAATTTTCAATTTTCGCACCTTATAGTCGTCGAAAAACCATTTTCGTATCCAGGTTTTTTTCCCCATTCGCATATCACTGCTCCTATCGCCGATGTCGCGGAAATTCGTATTCGACGTGTCGTTGATTGATTTATTAAACCTTCGTACGTATGTTTTTTTTAATGATGCAGCTTATGTAAGAAGGGATCGATTCGAATGGTGAAGAAATTAAAATTTACATAATCTGGGAGTCGTGTTTGGCTGAATTTATCGCCCGGATTTCAATGTAAACAAGAATCCGTGATCGTTGGAAAGATAAACGAGTGGAAAGAATTCGCAAATCGCCATGTTGTCGAATTTACATCCTAATGACGTACTATTTGTGATTCGAGGAGAGTTTGGGTTTCGAGAAATGCGAAAAATTCGAGTACGATGTTCTGAAATGAATTAGAGAAATAGAAGATTTGGAAATTTGAACATTTTGACGTTGTATGAATATTTTATTTTTTTTTTTTAGATGGAAAAGATTTGGAAATCTGACAATTTTGACATTCTATGAATATTTCAGAATTTTAAAAATTTCATTACGACTTGAAATATGGTCATTTTTATGAGAAGAAAATCATCTGCAGTTATTTGCATCTTCGTTGAAATCAATTGCACGAATCTACGTATGTATTTTAGGATTTGCGAATTCTCAACCATACGTATAAAAACAAGCTCACACGAGGCTATTTCCAACCTCATCGTTCATTAAGCCTTTATTCAGATCGTCGATGTTTACCTCTGGCAAATATGCGGTATTTTTTTTCGCATTCGTCGAATTTCATCACTAAAAGGGTAAAATTCCATAGAACTGGAACTTTTTGCTGAATAGTCAGTAGACCTTTCGGACTTGTTTCGGACTCTTTTGAATGATTATACTCTACATCGAGCTGGTCGTTTTTTTCGCCCTTCTCTGTGAAGAATTTACAGCTCATTAGAATTTGAATACGCCGGCATAACGTAGGAGTATTTGGAGAATTCATCGACTCCCCCTTTTTTCTGCCATAAGCACGACGGAGAAAGAGAACACGAGTTGAGAAACGAAGAATGAAGAAAAATAAGCACTCGATATTTCGATGAAGTTATCCACTCGAAGATTCGACGCACGCGGCTAACGGTTATTTATTTAATAATATTTTCTCTCTCTGTCTTTTTTTTTCTTAACTCAAAAACAAACTTAACCTTTTGCTTCAATATTTTACGCTCTAATGAACTATTTTCGCGTTTTTAATGCATAAAATTGGCAAGTTTTTCAGAGGGGTGAAGAGTCAGGACCTATGCCGACGCAGCGTTCTCGTATAAAAAACATAGCAAACTTCTTAAAAGTGAACCGAGAAAGAGAATTTTCTTTCGCGGAAATACTCGAGTCGTTCTTTGCTCCGCATCCTGTCGCGGCCGCCTTTTCTTCACCAGCTGTTTTTTTTTTTGGAAAAGTCGGTCGCCTTGTTGTATATTCGTCGTAGTCGTAGAATTTATTAATCCGGCGAGGTCTTTTCATAGTGCGAATTACGACCCCTTTCTTGGCCTTTTTTTTCCTACGCCAGACTTTAAATTAAATTTTTTCGCCGAAAAAATGATTAATAAATTTGCCGAAATGTATAGAGCTCATCAATGGAGAGTTTGCGTTCGAATTGTATGTAAAAGAATACCAGGGGTGGGTTGATTAAACGTATTATTGCGTGGGTTTCGATTCACTATTCGCTGTTGTTCGCCGTGAGCTTAAATAGAGGGATAAGAAAGGGTCGTTTGTTGGCATTTTATTATGTAAAGTCACCACCTTGACTGGTGTGGTTTGTGGATTGTGCGAGTTGACATTAAGAAAGTTTTGTGTTACTTGTTTGCATGTATTTTGTTGAAGTTGATACACTGAATTAGTGAAAAAGTATTATCACGAGGTAGATATCAGTAATTCGAATATTTAAAAAAAATATGTGAACTTCCCCGTCAGGGTTCATGTGCTTGAAAGTGAGCATATTTGGTTAAAAATTGATGAAATTTCATCAAAACAGTGCTGCAATGTACTTTATGAAGAAAATATCACAAAAATTGTTTTACCACAAGGATTTCTCATAACATGAAATTTTAACCTGAATATGTTGTAGAACTGGAGTGATTTCAAAAAATAATTGGAGCCAAAAACTGGGCACCAAAAAATTTAACTTTGTATTCAAATTTCATAATTATTTTGTTTTAGTGCTATAACTTAATTACTTTCTGTTAGTTCAAAAGTTGTAAAAATTGATTTAAAATTTTGTAAAATGTTCAAAATGCTACTAAAATTGCTTAAATGGTAGAAAAACTGTAAAAATTGTTCAAAGTACCCTTAAAATGATGCAAAACGTCGAAAAAATTAATATAACTTTCTTGAAAATTGTTCAAAATGCTGTAAACGTCGTTAAAATTATGTCGAAACAGATACAAAAGTCATTCACTCTGATCGGCACTTTTGTCATTTTTGGACTTCGAAATTTTCAAATATACTTTCAGATTTTTGAAAAGATACTTCGGAATAAACTGAAGAAAACTGTTGAAAATTTTACTGAAACGGTCAAAAATTCCATTAAAATCAACGCAATATTGTAAAAATAGTGAGAAAATCACGAAAATGTTTGAAAATGAGATTTAAAATTGATGACATTATCGTAAAAACAGTTTCAAATTCATGAAAACTGTCGAAAATTTCGTAAACATTTTTAAAGTTTCCACAGAAATATTTTAAAATTGTCAAAATGTTGACCAAAATCAATGAAAGAAATTTTTATAAAACTTATTTTAAAATATGACAAAAAGTATCAAAAATCATGAAAATTGTCGAAAATGTTGTTAAAATTGTCAAAATGTCAAGAAAAATCAGTAAAACTATGTACCTATTGTGAAAACGGTCTAAAAATCGCATTCATAAAAATCATTCGAAATATGAAAAAAATTATCAGAAAATAACAGAAATTGTCGAAAAATTCACAACAATCAGTTGAAAAATTGTAAAAATGGTCCAATCAAAAAGTCATGAAAATCGTCGAAAATGTTGTTAAAATTGTCAAAATGTCAAGAAAAATCAATAAAACTGTTGGAAAAACGGTCTAAAAATCATGAAAATCATCAAAAATTTCCTAAAAACGGTTGAAATTTTCATAAAAATTATTCGAAATATGAAAAAAATGATCACAGAATAACAGAATTCGATGGCCAAAAAGTCAAAGTTCGTCGAAAATTTTTGAAAACTATTGAAATTTTCGGAACATTTTCAAAATTTTCATTTTAAAATTATATTCTATCAATTTCTATATCATTTTTAAACGATTTTTAGAAATTTCCAATTATTGTTCGTAACTGAGGGAGTAAAACGCTGTTTTCTTCCCTTTCGCTAATCGCTGGGAGTGCTGAGGAAAAATTCTTTCAAAATTCAATGTAACAATAATTCTCAACTCCCTTGTTTTGAAATAGGTACACTATTTCTTACATTTTGAAAAACTTTGGTGAAATTTTTAAACAAATTTTGCTACCTATATTTTTCATAATTTTAATGACATTTTTCAAACTTTTACGCATATCCTGCTATCATAATTTTTACGAGGATCATCTGAAGAGGAATTCTGAAATTCACAACTTTTTTTTTTTTCAATTTTTACCATATTCTGACATTTTAACAGAGAGTGATTCTGCAGTTGCAATTTAAGTGATAATTTTCAAAATGAAGCATCAAATATCTATGATCATTTGATTTTACCTCTACAGGAAAATTCCTGGATTTTTCATTATTTTTGCAACGTTTTATAACTTTTTGCGAAATTTTTGAATTAACCATTTTCATCAGTTTTGATGAAATTTAAATAATGATGTTTTCGACAATTTTCACGAATTTTTGAACTCATTTCCATTTTCTTATTAACGTTGGTGATTTTTCCATGATTTTCTTTAAGTATATTCTAACAAAATTTTATGCTTTTAACAATTTTTTTTAATAGCATTTTAACTCCTGTAAAATTTTCTGAATTTTTGTGATTTGATTTTAAATATTTTTCATGATGTTTGTAGAAATTATGACAATTTCTGTGTACCTGAAATCAGTTCGATGATTTCTTAACGATTCGAAAGACGTTTTGAACGATTTATGCTCCATATCAAACATTTATTCTAGCTTTTGAAATAGCTTTTATGATGAAAATACGTTCATTTCTCGTTAAAAATTTCAAGAAATAGGAAAATCACACGACGAAGTGAGACGAATGTACATTTCACCCAAAAACTACGCATGTTCCTCATCCTTGCGTCCGGCGTCGTCATCTCACTGCCACTTTTCGAATTAGGCGCAGTTATCTGCTCGCAAAATAGCACGCGGACCGATTTATAAACAGTTTGAGATCAATTTACGATCTCGACGACGAGTGATAGGTAGTGAAGAGGTCTGAACGTAGGTGCTATAATTTAAGATTACGTAACCGGTAAGATAAGCTGTACACGTATAATTAAAGTATGCCGAAGCGGAGGGGAAACCAGGGATGCATTCCCCTTTGAAAACCCCCTATATCGGTGTGTACATTGTACATATGTAGTCAAGACATGTGTGCTGGAGAATAGAAGGGTAAAAAAAAAGCAGCTCAGGAATCGGCGTCGAGAATTTGATTTAGATACGTTAAGGGGTGCAACGTGTAAGTTTTGCGCTTTACCGCGAACTCTGTTCGTTCGGGTGTTGTGATAAAAGTGCATCAATTATTCACACATTTCCACACTGCTCGATACGTTGGTATTTTGCGACGTGATTGCCGTACGAGAAAGAGTTTTTATTGTTCTCAGCAACGCCACCTCGGTGCTTGGTAAATGAACTGAATGGCGTAACAAACGCGACAACGATGAGAAACCCTTAAAAGCTGGGGAAAAAAAGTTTACCTCGAAAGTAGCGCCATCGTCATTTTACCCCACGTTGCGAGACAGATTTTCTCCGTTTTTTAAATATTTTATAAAATCTTGTCGCATTCCTACGGGATTACGGGTAAAAGTTGCGTGCTGGTAAAAGGAACCGATGGTGGAGAAGCGGCTGTGCGAATTGTCGGATTTATAAGCATAGTGGAATTACCATTGTTCAAATGTGTCATTTGATAATTTCACAGATGAACGAAATCGTATGTGTGTGCGGGAGCGGGATTTTAGGAGGAAAAAACCTATTTACGGTGAAATGTGGAAGCGTTGGTACGACGTGGCTGGAAGAAGAGAAAAAATAAGGCCAAATTTGCGAACGTATACGAAGATGGGGAAAAAATACATCGTAAGAATCGATTTTTCGACAAAAAGCCTTTTTTCCTCGGAGAAACTTACCGATCCGCGTGTGTGTGGTGCGGATTTAGTGTTTTTTCGTTTAGACGAAGGAGTTAGCAGAAATCGACATTTTACAAGGTTCGGCAGTCGTCCCTGCGCGCTGCCTTATGGCAGCTTTGGAGGAAAACCAGAATGGAAATTTCGTTTAAAAATGCATTCCGACTGATATGGGTCAATAAATTACGCGCGTCTCGCGAGCTATATTGCTATATGGCTAAAAAGTATACAAGAGTGTTTTCAAAAGCCATGAGATGCTATCGGTTTGCATACGTATGGCGCGGCGTGGCGGATTTATTGCCTGAAAATGGTGCCGCGGAGCGCGGTACGTTTCGCAACGACAAAAAAAAAAAGGAGAAAATTATAAATTTATTGCTCTTTTTTATACCGCGTTTGCCATACTCACGGCGTCCATGCTAATTCACGCCAATTGTCTGGCAACTGCTTCGGCTCTGTATAAATAAGAGTCGAGAGAAAGAAAAAACAATGAAATTAATGAAGTTGAATTTAGAGTTGACAATTTAGCTTCTTTCGCAGATTATTACCCGAACGTATGGTAAACTGGTTGGAAATGGGAGAGGTACCTCGTGTACCACCCAAATGCACAGCCGCATAGCCAACGAGACAGAGACACAGTCATCAATCTCGACGTACAGTTCATAGCTAGGTACGATGGTCGAGGCCGAGCGACGAACGCACAGACGATGACGACCAAATGCTAATACAACTATTATTCTTTTCCGATTCGAAAAGAATTTTAATGTAGTTTTAAATAAATAGGAATTTTCTCCGGTAACAGCATTCATTACGGTGGCAATGAGATATTCGTGATGATCAACGACGCAGACACGAACTATCATTCTAAATTACCACGTAGAGCGCTTTTCGTTTTCGGTATTTGTAAAATGATTATTAATATCGAGGACCAGGACCGTCGGGATGCTCGAGACCCGCAGTTCTCTCGCGAACCGATTTCCGAATAATAAACCAGTTTCCCTATCGGGAAAAGGTCGTACAAATAACTACTGTATTGTATTCGTATTCCAGTTTTGTTTTCGTATGTGATGCCTATGTTCTCTTGTAATTTGTGTTTTTGATGTACGAAGAGGAGGAACGAACGAGCACGATATTTTACCAAATGAGGTAATTAATTTTAGCTCAGATTGTACAGACATAGAGCAGGAGGCTGCGTTAAACCTAGGGAATTATTATCGTAGTGGTTTTACACGCCTAGACTGAAATTAAAGTGTTGAGACAGGCCATCGAAAGTTATGGTGTCGTGTTCATGGCCAACGAAATATCTCACGTTTGGTGCATCAATTTCTTTTAATGTGATTTCAACCAGTGTGCAACTGCGCATCGCACGGTCTTAATTTAATGCTAGATTTGCAGCTCTACTGTGAGCATTGTGATGTACTCGGTGACCTGCAGTGAAAAATAACCTCTGATTCAAATTCGGCATAGTCGTAAACCATGAAATCGATGTACGTGTAATGCTCTCGATAATTTTTTGGGGTCCCAAGCTGTGCAGGGGCTCCCGAGTTGTGGGCCTCTCGGCATAAATTGATGAAGGTATCTAAGTTAGTAGATTTTCAAATGATGTAGAGTAGAGAAAAAAATGAGCATTGAAATGATTATTAAATGAAATAAACAATTCTTGAAATTATTTGAGGTAGAGCGCCATCACCTCGTCTTCAGAACTAATCTAATTTATACAGCTTAAAATTGATCGCATTATTTGCATTTCTAAAATAAGTCAAGCAAAAATTTTAATTTCCAATTTTTACAGACATTTCAAGTATATACAAGTTTTTTTTAAGAGAGCGATCCCCAGGATAAATCATCTTATACTTTTTAGCCGGTTTTTTCATTTTTTTGGAAAGTTGCAGAGAGGTTGTCAAATCGAAAGCAATAGTTTCGTGACTTCGTCAAATTTTTTGAAAATTAGAAAAAAATTGATTTTTTAGGCTTTTGTTGATACTGAGTCATAAAAAAATTCGCATAATTTTTTGTGTTGCTTTATATTATTGAAAAATTGAATAATGCCCCATCCCTTGATTATCACCCACTCCCCCAACAGATTAAGGTGTAAAGTGTTTTGTTGAATGTTTGAGAAATACCTATTAATTTTTTGCGTCTCTAAAATTTAGGAACTAGGCATTGATTTGGTTTGTGAATCAAACTATACTTAATGAACCAGTGGCGCATTTAAGGGACAGTGTTCCTGAGTCTGACCCTTCTTGAATGCAGAAATGTAGGAAAAAATGGTGAAATGCATTTCTTTGCAAAAATTTTCGCCCTACCCTCGCTCAGACACAAACTCCCCCCCCCCCTGTTTCAACAAAATAAAATACTTGGATATTTTTTTAAATGTTAGATTTTTTTCTCCAACCCTCCCATTTTCTTGACAGCTAAAATGTGGGACCTAAAAATTACAAAATTTGACCTTTTGAATGTTTTTTGTGGAAAAATTTTCGCCTTCGCTTCACTCGGGCATTTGAGTTCCATAGATTAATTTTCTAAAACGAAATAAATTATTTGATTATTTTAATAGGGAGGGGGGCAGAGAAGCGTCAGAGGACCCCTTCATATGTTCATGTCGAGGCCCCAAATTACCTGACCCCGCCCCTGGCTTCGTGTCGTCTATTTGCATTGAGAAAAATTTGATTATTTTTATCTAATAGTATTATTTTTTCATGCAAAACTGAAGCTTAAATAATTTTTGTTTTTCATCACTGGGATTCCGATTAATCATTTGTCTCTTTCTCATTCATTCAAAAAATGAGTTTGACTCATAGTAATTCGACCCAACTCTGTACTCGGCCCTTATGTGCCCACGCAAAAATCAAACTTGGCTACGCCACTGTACTGGAATATCGACTCTGAATTTTACTTATCGCACTACTATCATTATTCTAGCCCGATTGTTCCGATTCGATGTTATTTGACGCAGCATTTGACCGGATTCATTCTTTTCTTACTCTGAGTACTGTAAGTGCATTGATTTCACACTAATGAGACTAAATTCGCTGCACTTAGATAAAGACATGAGCTTTTACATAATAAACCAATTCTATCAATAGGCCCAATTATGCTACGCCGCACACGCATCTTTATCACAACATACAACCGATATCACGTCTTATCTGAAACACATTTAGACCATACAGATACTACTTGAGTATCTGTATGGTCTGAGGTTAAGGTTACACAGCTACCAGCAGAATTGAAATGATACTTTTCACAGATAACGTTATGTTGATTTCACAATCTTTCGTTTTCGTTACGGTTTTCATGAACTTCGATAACAGCAGATTTATTTCAGTACAGTTACAGATACGAAATTATTTTCGATAATTTTCTTTTTCCAGTGATATTTCTGTTGCATTAAGTAATCATAATTATTATTTTAATGATAGTATAATAGATATGTATTTGTATTTTTCATAATTAGTCATCAATTATCAAAAAACAGGGGCGTGCTCACGTCTAATGTCATTGACAATTTGCCGGAGCCTCGAACTGTGCAGGGGAAAAAATTAGGGATTTGGATTACATAAATTTTCTTTATTAGAACGAAAAAAATGATGGATATCTACCTATTTATTTAATTTTACATGAAACAATTTTTTTCACTCCCCCCCTTGACAGCTAAAATGTTGAATCTAATGATAAAATTTAAACATTCGAATGCTTTTTTTGAAAAATTTTTGCCCCTTCAATGTTCCGACTTCAGTACGTCCCTGATCAATGAACTCGTAAGTTACTCACACCTACCTTTTATTGTTCAAAAAATTCTACCTGTGGTATGGTAATACGAAAACACGTAGCCGAGAAACGAGAAAAATGTTTGGGGTACAATTATTGATTATTTTAATGGGCGGGGCGAGCAGCGAAGCGTCAGAGGGCCCATTCATACGTTCATGTCGAGGCCCCAAATTACCTGAGCTGAATGATGCAAAGATCATTAAAAGAATGACCAAAATTGATTTTTTTTCATCATCGTAGCAATCTCATTTTCAATTTACCATAATTGAACGTAAGCAACTATTGGAAGAGGGAGGGAAGTAGTGTTTGGGGGTGAGGCGAACACGAACTGCACGTGAAGTATATCGTGTTGCATATCAAATAATAGGTTTTCGAAGGCACCGAATCCGAATCCGGCGTTAATTTTTAAATCGGACGAGAATTTATGCCTGGAAACGTTGAATTTATGGAAGTAAACCGTACTTGATAAGACGAACGCTGCACGGGTTTCGTTTCGTTCTTATTTTATGACCGGTGGAAAAACTTTTCGTACGGCTGGTGCGCTATTTAGAATACAAATTCGGTTAGTTTCCCCTTTTTATTTTCTTTCTCGCTGGCAAACGATATAAATACGTAACTGGATTTGATAACCCTTCTGCATCCTCGCGTATGGACAAGTGTACTCGATCGGAATTCGAAAATCGGTCGAATGCGATATATTTCACGTTCGGATAAAAATTTACCGGTTATTTTTTATCTGATATCGAGTAGCCCGAGCGAAGAGATACATTTATTCATAAAAGAAGAAGAAGAATCATAAAGAAAGAGGAAAAATACCGTACGGTGGTGTAGAAGAGCGAGCTGGAGAGACAGGGTGGAATAAAAAAGCGTATATACGTAAGAGAAGACGATGTTTTGTCAATCTTGACAAACGTAGTTGACCCTTCTGCAGTGCATACGACGTATGGTTTCCGCAATCAAACGGCGACTCGGACTCGTGGATACGAAGAGGGAACGAGACGATACTGTGGCTGGGTTCTTAGCATTCGTGATATGTCTCATAAATTTTTTATTATTTTTTTGCTCCGTGTATAGTCCTAATGTGTGTGCAAAAGGTAAAAACGTCCGGGTGCTATCTACATCGCTACTTATATATCACCTCGACGTACTGAGAAAGAGATGCGAGACACAGAGGTGGACACGAACTCTCCATACGGTGCTTGCAGTTTCCATACCTCGAACCAAAGCACTCCTATTTCTGTCTCTGTCTCTGTAAACGATATAAAGTGGAATGCGAGGTATAAATATTGTGGCTTATCGCGAAACTGTGAGGCGTATAAAGGAGAAAAAACGGCAGAATGGCCATTTTGGGATAGGGCGGTGTACCAGAGAAGGTGCGGGTTACATCAACTAGTGTAATGTTTATTTACAATTACGACTTTGAAAGGTTCTAAGTTCAGGCTACCGTGCACTTTCATGTTGACTCAGCGGCGCGATAAACAACAAGTTTATCAACAAACTGAGACACCGAGAGAGCGAGATAGAATGAGAAGGGCGGCATCATAGAGGCGACATGTACACGAAATTGTTCGTATAGGTACTCTTGTTTTTAACGTGGGTATTTGCACATTGAGAAAACAAGAGAGCAGAGCCGGTTCACAGGCGTGTGGAATTTTCTCGATTTTATTCGTAGATATTGGTAATGAGAATTTATACTCTTGCTGGTTGTTTACTATACATATGTACATTGAGATGTTATAGTAGCCGCGGTCATGTGAGAAGCGCAGAATAGAAAACAAGCAGGAAAAAAAAAACAGGTCGTATTAGAATACAGTAAAAACATCGGTGCTTTCTCGTGCACATGCGACATTGATGAATCTCTAATCACCAAACTGTATCGCCTTTTACAACACCATAAGGCTGAGCTCGAGCAATGCTAAGCAGGCGCAACAATGTGTAATTAGGATTTAAAAATAATTCCGAACTCGTTGCTATACTACGTCTAGGTACCCTGGATACGTGGGTAATTTATTAGCTTAAGGGTTGCGAGCGGCGTGCCGAAACCGCAAGCCACGATTTATTGTCATGAAGGCATCAAAAATCTTGTAATAAGCGTTACGAGAACCGATAAATTAGCGAAACCGAGCCATACCGTGGTACGAGGTGTACGTACTACGTACGTACGCGCCATAGATGAATGATAAGTTCCAAACTGATGTGTCTCGTTTAATGAACTGCCATCCGCGTTATTACACTTTTAAAAAATAAACCATCGTTGGTCGTTAAAAAAAATAACAAACGTAAGAGCTAAATGGTTCTCAAAATTTATTGAACCGAGTCATACGTCAACTTGGAAGTTTGCCCACGCGCTGGAAAAATATACAGTACACTTGTTATGTACGATGAAATGGGTCCGAGTGGGGTATTTTCGTATTGACCAAGCATCTGCTCGATGATGCACAGGTGCTTATTGCCTTTGTACCCTGTACATGCCCCATTTTCCTCTTGAATGGTGGAAAAAATAACAATTTTTTTTTCAAAAGTATAGTATTCTGACATTTGTAGGTGTAGGTAGGTGTAAGTGTATATGATATGAGATATGGAATGTTTGTCGACTTTGACTTTTTCTTTAATACAGATCGATGGTTTGTGCGGTACGAGTACGGAATCTTGGGAGTTGGCAAGAAGTGTCACATTCAATTTAACCCAACGAAGGGCCCGTATTGTGAAATTAAAACGGTCGTGGTTATTTTTCCCAAATCTGTAGTATACGAGTTGAGGCCGATACGATGTGTGGGTTCAGTTGTATTTAATAAATAGTGATAGATGTCGAGCTAAGGCTTATAATGAAATTTATAAACTTGACTTTCTCCGGTTTGGCTTACCAGGCGTGTGCATTGTCGCTGATTGAATGGAAATTTTACCAAGGCGTACGAGAGTAAGTTTGCTTCGACCGTTAATTCATATCGAATTAGTGCTAACCTGAAATTTACCCTGTGGAAAGGGAATGTGACATGGGTTGAAATTCGGATGAGGGGAAAGAAGCCAGAGTAAGTGTTTTTTCATCTATCGATATTTTTCAAGGGGAAATTAGCGATAGGCAAATTGCTGGGAAGAGGAAAAAGGGGGAAGAAATTTTGAAAGGGGTTCTACAAAAATTGGAATAAATTGTTACAGGTTTGTCAGTGATTTTTGTAGCCTAATGAATAAATTTCAGAAGGAACCTAAAAATTTTTTAACGAAAAATTTTGGTATTGCAGAAAAATCTTTTTTGCTCGAATGAAATTTCCAAAAAAATGTTGAGCTGATTGTTGTTCAAAATTCTGGCTACAATTCAAAGAAACGGTGAATATTTTACAATATTTTGTTGATTTTAAAAGAAATTTCGTTGATATTCCGGCTTTTTGTGGTGATTTTCAGATAACTTCATTTGTTTTTCTTGTATTTGAAACAACTTTGTTCACAATTAGGAAACTTCTACGATTTTTTTTACGAAAATTTAAATAAAATTGTAACATTTTCCAACTTAAAATTTTTTTTATCATGTTTCACACAATTAGGTATATTGAATTTTAATCAATTTTTACGTCATTTTCAACGATGTTAGTTCATATTGAACAAATCTTTCTTTCATTTTTAACGATTTTCCTGGTGTTTTGAGCCATTTTTGAATGTTTCGGGGACTTCTGATGATAACTTATCGACTGTATGTGAAGCTTGACGATTTTTCTGGAATTTTAAACCGTTCCTATAGTTAGTGAGAACTCTTGCAATATTTATTACAATTTTTTTTAAAAGTTGAAGATTTTTACATGATTCACGTCATTTTGAGAATTTTCATGATAATTCACATGAAAAATTCTTCTTGAAATTAGTACAGTAAAATATGTGGTTTGTCAGAAGGCGAAGAAAGAGGCTAATCACAGAAAAATTGATTCATGAAACTTCCATCCATTTAAATTTTTGTGAAATATCCAAATTGCTCAAAAATGAGTAAAATGATTGGATTAAAGTGAGGCAAGGGAGAGAATTTGTCAAAAAAAAATTTCAAGAATCAAAAATAATTAATTTTTCTGTTATTTGAGCTGGTAAGGAAAATAATCATCAATTATGAAGGTGATAGAAAATAATTAGTGTAAAACTATTTTTTTTTTTTGGTTTTAAAAATTTGTTAGACATACTAGGTAACATTTCTGTTATCGAAAGTCATAATTTGCAGTAAAGTTTCTTGGAAGAATCAATATTTTTTTGAAGAATTAAAAAAATGTAATTTTATGGGGAAAAAATTTTCTTCGATGAATTGAGTGTGTATTTTTTAACGAAAGATAAAGAGTGTAAAGTATTGAACCGAGTAATTTTTCGATATAAAAATTTGGTAAAATTTTCGCTTGAAATAACTTTTTATTGATCTCCATAAAATTTTTCGCTTTTTAAGTGCTAATTATTTTTATCCGTTATGAAAAATTTTGAGCTTTTAGAAAACTTTTCATATCAAGTTTTTTACGTATTTTTCCCCATCTCAATAACTTCTCCCTTATATTTCGTATTCGGGCAAAAATTTTCGTCGATTTAAACATCTTCGATGAAATTTCGTTCGTTTGACGCGATAAATTTATGAATAATTTATAAACTTTTTGGAAGAATTTTGCGAAAATTACGAAATTTCTACGCCGATAAGGCGAAAAAGAGTATAAGAGAAAACTTGGGAAATATTTTCATTCGAGTACATATTTAAAAATTTATCATTTCGAAAGAATGAAGCTAGTTTGAAAATCATCTTCTCTCACGTCCCCTTTTTATATTCTCCAATAACTCATTAGTCTACTTTTAGCTTACTCTTTGCCTCACCTTCGCGTATTCGCAGCAAACCGCGATACTTCGATTATCTATTCATATACAAAATAACATCCATTTCGCCAAAAAAATTCTTAATCCTTCACACTTCCTGTGAGAACCGGTTCATCGCGAGCCGATTACCATTTGAATGGAAATTCCGCCTTTTCTAATTATACGTTTTGCGAATTTCCAACTCGAGATCGAAAATACAAAATTTACAAAATGAAGCAATTTTTTATACTTTAACGATGCCCGGTGTCTTGTGTGGGTCTCACGTGTAAACCAGGCGAAGTTATGTGAGATGATCATGTAGTGTTCTATTCAATAATTCGATTCGACACCAGTAGAACAACTTTGTTGGTAACCTGTCTCATTAAACGCATCTGTATTTCGAATCTTGACAATTTATTCGGGCGTTTTTTACTTCTCTTTTTGACGGTATTGGCATCCGATACGATGTCTGGCGACGGCGTATAATTTCCTGTTTGATGGATATCGAGAGGCAACCTTTTTCTATGGATGTTTACACAATCGATATGGGATTATGTGCTGCGAGTATATACGAGTTTACTTTTTTCGTAATATTTCTTCGCTTTCGGTAATATATTTCATTTATATACTGGAAAAAGTTACAGAGAAAGAGCATTCAAACGGTTTGGAAAAAATGGTTTAAAAAACTTGTATAATTTATAATACGAGTCGTAAGCGTTGCGTGGATAGTTTTTCTTAATATGGTGTAGTAGTGTATCGTTATGTGCTATAATAGTCCAAAAAAACCCTGAGAGATACACTTGAAAACGGAATGAGAACTTTATCCGGCAGTCTTCATTATTATGAAATTTTTCGTCGCGCAAGCGTTCGATTATCGAATGAATTGAATTAATTACGCGAATAATGGCGGATTAACTTTAGTGGGTCATCGTCGAAAGCAGCCAGAGTATGACTCGGCCAAAAGCACGATTTTTCATTGCATTTTCAACTTTGAGGGATGAAATTTTGCAGGTCATTTTTTTTTACAAGTCAGCACATTTTCAGATGTAGTACATTTCAAAATGAAGTATTTTGTTTTCATTGCCATTCTACCCAACCTAATTTATAATTCGAAATTCGCGTTCGCATTAATCGAAAATTGCCACGTCATCGTTCGACACAGTTTTGTCAAAAATGCGATATGGGTGAGAAGGGAGGGGGCAGAGTTGCGCACCGTGTAATGCAAATACATAAAAATATTTTTTCCATAATTAAATTCGTTTCATCACGCAAACGTTGAAAAATCATTAACGCCCAAATAGTTTATAAACAGGTGACCTTTTTTTTTCATCGAGCATTTTTTCGGCTCCCTTTGCGCGTACTAAACGACAAGGTACCTTTTTGGGCATCGAACAACGTTTAAATTCCATTTGTTATTCCCATCGGTATGTGTGTAGTGTACGGATACGTTGAATTGGCTAAGGCCAGTCATTTGGTATACGATTTTGTCCGAGGAGGTGTCCGCCGAAAAATGGTGGTAATTTTTTTAGGCATCGTACTTCGGGGACATATCAAAAGTTAAATTGACGACGACTCGGTCTTTATTAGCTCGCATTAGGTCCCAGTATCCGCTTTCCTATGGCCATTGCGAAATCCCAGTTGCTATTTTATCATCGTCGTACTTCCTCCAATCTCGTAGATGAGAATTTTTCCGGTGTTTTACGTATTGAGTTTGTTGTTGTGTGTGGTTTTTTTTTATTTTTTTTGTTCGTTCTATTCGTATCAGCGTGTGAGTTGTCTGTGGTTGTGGTGATTTCAATTCTAATGCTGATAACGGTACTGATAGGAATTCTTTTCTTTTTTTGTTTGAAGGCTACAAGGTTTATCTGAAAACGATACTGTTCCGTTGATTTTATTATCAGTGATGAGCTACTAGAACTAAATACCTAGTGTTTATTTTCGGCTTGTCAAATTGAATGCCATGTCTAACATATCGCTGAGGTGTACTTTTCTTATACTTTTGAAAGGCTAATTATGTATTTTCGGATAAAAACAGTGTTCCAAGAGATTGATTGCTTGTAAAGCATTATTGTTTCGAGATTACGTTTACACCAGTCGTATTACGATAAATTTGAATGTCGGTGAGATTAAAAAAATCAACAGTCATTTTGATAAATTAGGTATAGAGAAAGAGGGGTGCATGTTTGGAATTATCGTATTGTGCCTGTTTACGTTTTGAAGATTGAAATTATACTTTATTGAAATTGAAAATTAGTACATCTGAGGATTTTTTAAAAGAGCCTAGAGCGAAGGAGGGGCCAGTGTGGCAATTACTTGAAAATGGATTCAACTATAAGTAAAATTGTTCAAAGTGTTGGAAAATTCAGCAATAAGCTATTTGAAAGTTTTTTAAAAATTGTATAAAATTCATTAAAACTACTCAAAATTGCGTTAAAATTACCAAAAATTACTTTAAATATTTCAAAAAATTTTGAAAATGAAGTCAAAAATTGTTCAAAGTGGTAGAAAAATCGTTGAATTTCGGTGAAAGTTATTCAAAAATAAAGTAAAAATTGTTGAACTCAGAATATTATGAACATAGGAAGAATAATGAATTTTTGTGAAAATTATACTGAAATCTGCGTCAAAATGTAATTTTTTCATTTCATAAAATTTTTGCAACATATTGAGTAATTTTGATCAGACGGTTTCTAAAGATTTCAAGACATTTTGAGCATTTTTCAGGCAATTTGTAGAGGTTTTCCATGGTTTAGAGCATTTTTTATCATTTTTTGGAATAATTTTTGTAGTTTTCAAACAATGTTATAAAATAAAAAAAATTATTTTGCAATTTTGTAACTTTTTCACAATGAAGTACATTTTTTTAGAATTATTGTGAAAATGACTGGAAACAACCGTGAAAAATGTAATTTTATCCACATTAAATTTGTGCAATATTTTGAGTAATTCTGAGGCTATTTCAAAAGATTTCAAACAACTTTTTCAGGGATTTTCATAGTTTTTCCATGTTATTGTGCAATTTTTACCCACATTTGAACGATTTTTGTACTTTTTCATAAAATTTGACAGTTTCATCAATTTCTATAACATTTCAACGTTTTTTTTTGCCATTTCGCAACTTTTTTTTCACAATATATTTCTAACCTTTTTTCCGAATTTTTACGAAAATTGACCGAAAACTGTGTTGAAAAATATAATTTTTTCCATATTTCATCCAATTTTTGCAGCTCAACAATTTCTATGACATTTGAAATTCTTTGCAATTTTATAACTTTCATTCATAAATTCTGAACATTTGTTCCGATACTCGAAACAATTTTAATGCTATTTTAAATGTATGTATTTTCATTTTTCAAAGGATTTTTAACCATTTTTATGACAGTAATGCTTCATGAAGCTCATCAAATTTTGAACATTTATGCACCGTTTACTGCCTTTTTCACAACTTTTGCAATAGCTTCAATGATTTTTATGAAACTTTGAACGTTTAAACACCGTTTTATGCCTTGATCAAATTTTAAACATCTTTTACAACATTTTCAATGATTTTTAATGAAATTTTGAACATTTATTCGCCGATTTTTGCCTTTTCACGACTTTTTCACAAATTTTTCATAATTTTTTTCATAATTAGAAACATTTTTACAACATTTCAAATAATTTTTGTACAATTTTAGTTTTTCAAAAAAAATTTCCAAAAAATTTTCAATCACTTACAACGAAAAAGTCAATTGAAATTTTTTCTTGGCTTCTTGTTTCCAAACCTTGTTCATTTTTCTTCATGATGAATTTTTAGACGAGCTTCGAATAGAATCACATGAGTGTGCTCAAATGTCAAATTGCAGTAAAAATGTGGAGCGGAATAAAATACCACGAAATGTTTACGTATCTCATTATAAAATCTCGTTCAAAAATCATCTCTGAATAAATCAACGTTTCTGGATTATTTGCAACGAAGAGGGCGACGACGACGAAAAAATAAATGACAAAAATCAACTAACGCAAATATATATATCACGCTTGCAATTAGACAAAAAAAAGTTGGAAAAGAGAAAAATATGACTCCATTTTGGAACAGAACTCGGTACTTTGCGCGAAACGCTTTGTGAAAACTTCAAACCACAAATTAAGGCAGAGAGGAAGAACCACCAGCAGCCCGCTACGTCTTCCTCGATAGAATATCAGCGGTTCAGTGGTGCGAGGGTCAGGAGAGAGGGGGAGGTGCACCGCCGAAAAAGAAAAAGCGAAGAAAAACTCCCGAATACGACGACGACGACGAAAAAGACGGACGACGTTGGTTGCGAATTGAAACACGAACTAAAAACTTGGCGGAGACGAGTAGAATTTAATTTTAAGCAAACATAGTTTAAAAGAAAATAATGGTTCTTTAATAATTTGCTACGTCTGTATCATCTTCTCGTTTTAATCCGTTATATTTCTCGTTCTTCTTTTTATCACTTGTTCGGTTTTTTTGCTTCCGGGATGCTGGACGAAGCGGGGCAATAGGGGAACGTGGAAAGTAACTCAAAAACGACGCTATTTTTCGTCGGTGGAGGATTTTCGCGCCCCCCGGAATAATGATTTATTTCTTTGTTTATTTTGGTATTTTAAAAAGAAAAGCGAGAGAGGGTTTTCTCGCTGACGCGATGGTTTTTTGTTTTTCGCCGACATCGCCTCTCTCGCTCCGCGCTGCGCGGGGTATATGATAAGAAGGCGACGAATGGAGTTGGCTCTCTGTGTCTCTTCTTCCTCGGTGTGCAAAATTTTCGGCTTCTGGTGCGAGCGAGGCGCTATACAGACAGTTATTAAACTTTCTTTCAAACTAATTAGAAGTTTTCAAAGTGTATCGTACGAAATTTGTTGAGTATTATTTAACGAAATGATAAATTATCCTTTTATGACTTTGCTTACGTTTAAAAGAGATTTATATTAATGACGCGAAAGTTTTGCACTTTTTGTAATGGCTTTTCTATAAAGTGATAAAACCATGTTTAAATCACTAATTTTATTCTTAACGTTGGCAATCGACGTTACGATGGCGGTTTAGATAAAGAACGCGCTCAGCTATCGAGTTTAATTCGACGGAATTTTCCTATCGAGTGGATGATAAAGATGTTACGACGGTGTGCCGGTGTGGTCGGTTCGAATTTCATGGAAGGAGTGAGGTGGAGAAGGGATAAGTTTAGTATATCCATCAACGTATCAACAAAATATTTTCCAGCTTTGGTTTTATGTAGTTTAATGATGTCAGTTTTCTGCTGACGCTGAGAGGTTCTTTTAATGGTCTGGAATTGAGTGAGCACTGAGCACTTATGAGGTCAGACCAAATTTCATCGGTTTTTTTAATGATTGATTGGAAAAACGGGTTGTTGTTGAAATCCTCGCCAGCTTTCAGATGATTTCAATTATTTACCTTCATGACTTCAAGTAGGCAAACTGCGCTCATGATCAATTTGATAATTACACCTATGAAAATGCTCATTTTGAATATTGAAGGAGTTATCGATCTGTAGAATTTTCAAAATACTGTGTTTCGTTCAATTTTGCAGTTGGGCAATTTTTGTACATAACTGATATTATTTATTGGAACATTTCTGAAAAAATTGCTCGTGTGCATATTTTGCCTATCTTTCATAATGAAGGTGTTATCGCTGTTTAAAATTTTCAAAACGTTATATCTCCTCCAGTTTTGCAGTTAGAAAATATTTATACATAACTAATCCCGTCTATTGGAATATTTCTAACAAAATTGGTTACGTAAAGATTTTGTCGATCTCTCATATTGAAGGCGTTATCAATCTATAAAAATTCGAATACGTTGTATTTCCTTCAATTTTGCAGTTAGGAAATTTTTGTACATAACCAATCTTATCTCTTGGAGTATTTCTGATAGAATCGGTTATATGCATATTTTGCCTATCTCTCATATTGAAGGTATTATCAAGCTTCGAAACATTAATAACCTCAACTTTTTCAATATCGATACTGGGTATAACGTCAAATGACAAGTGTGGGAAATTAAGTCGTTACAAATTTTGCCTATTTCGTCAACTCAAGAAACTGTCTACCTCTAACATTCTTTTTCAACTAATGACACTTACTTGGATGAAGTTTTGCCATCCTTGGGACACCTTGTATATCAATCAAACCGTATCCTCAAAGTAAATGATGATTCTTCTATCGCGCAGACGGCAGCTTGATACGAGTGAGAAAAATATAAGAGAAATAATTGAATCATTTGTTGTTGTAATTAGATTCGGAAGTACATTAGGTAGTAGGAAGGTGGGTAATACGAGTCACGTCGGTGGTCGAATAAAATTTTACGATCGACGAGTAGTTTATTCGTATATAAGTAAACAATTGTTCGCGATGATGAATTTAATACTCGCTCGTATATGGAATACCTATACAAACAAAGGTTACCAGCCGAATAAATTTTTCACTACATTAATTCTCTCACATTTTACGCGTTAACCTTTGAACTTGATCGCCATTTAGGTTGAAAGTATTTTACGAAAGTCGTGTAGTGCGTTATTTTTTCCTTCCTAGTTTGAATAAAAATAAACATCGTTGAAGAAAAAAAGAAAAAGTAAACGAGAGTTGTGTAGCAGCGCATCAGATTCGCACAGGTCAGCTGGGCTTGGTATATAGTAAAAGGCGTGAAAGATGGAAGGTGTTTGTAAACTAGATTAGACATTCGTGTCATCGCGCCCTGTAGCTTGGGCGGCGAAGGGACGCCCCGAATGAAGATATTAATCAACTAATTAAGTCGTAAAATAAATCAATTTTTATAACGCCTATTTTACGTGCCAAAAAGACCACACACATGTGCCGAATATACGTTTGTGTAAGCTAACGCCGCCGCGTACAACGGCAGCTGACTAGTAGATGCTCAAATTGCGCATATTTCCGGACCTAGCGAGTCTAACGACCGAGCTTATTAACAATGGCCATCTTTATACTGTATGTTGCTAAGCCATGAACCCGGGTATGAGACTGCTCAAAAATGACGCCGAATGCGACAAGATGAAAATTTATGAAGCGCGAATATCCCCAGTATGAAAAAAATCTTCGCTGCGAGTAGCATATGCATCGCATATACGACTTAAGGCGACAATCACGCAACAGAAGGCAATAAATTTTACCTATTAATTCTATTCGCAACAACGTATATAATAATCGAGGTGTTGTGCTGAATTCACACCCTCTTATTCATGTTGCGACGACGCTGACGTCGGCGTTCGTACTATAAACACGACGTCGACGTTTGCCTTGTGTATGGTTGTAGGTATATTCTTTTATCAGCAGAGTGAAAAAAAGTACCAACGTACGGTGCGAAAAAGGGCTTCAGTTCACGAACTTATAATAAGTAAGCTTCGCGGCGGCGCAGCTTTGCTCGCTACTTGGAATTACGTAATAAAATTTCATTTTGATCCACAGCGCTAATTATTCGCCGAGGTACGAGCAAGGTATATATTCATTGTGTGTGCGACGTGTATTATACCCAATACCCATGACTTTCATCCTTGACCGATCATACCATCGTTATTCTCGTCGCTCCATTAATTAAAGATACCGAATTTTAATACGCGGTGTAAAGCAAGGTGTTCGATGAGCTCAGAGCAGTATCTATTGTTCGACTTATAATAAACAATACGACTACAATATGGCCGCTTTGTTTAAATTTACTATTCGCGTTTGTTCGCTCGTATATCGTCGACGTTTAATAAGTCGAAGAATTTTATTGTAATTTGAATTCCTCCCCCTTCAACTGCACAGTGCACGTTGCAGGCGTCCGAATTAATAGCCTGGATCGGTTTCGAGAGTCGAATGTAGAGTGTAAAAATATGTTATTTTAAGCTGCTTGCGTATAGAACGAGTACATACCTATTGTGGCCTACATGTGTTTTGATGGTAATTGCTCTCACATATCTAATAGGGATTTTTTTCTATTAAATAAACCATCGAAGAATTTTTGAATACGGTTCAAAATTTAATGCTCGATTTGTGTTTTAACCGTTTGAAATTGGTCATTGCGAAAGAGATGTTTCACCTTTTTTTTCCTTCTTCGAAGAAATTACTATTTGTGTATTTTCGTAGTTATTTTCAATTTAAATTCTTCGTTTGTGTTTGGTTCGAAAAGATCGTTTGTTACTGGAATAGTTGGAGTTGGGTGTACTCGTACTTACTTACCACGTGTGTACTTGGAATTCTTTAGAAGGATGGTGATGTGCCAAATATGTACTAATTTTCGATGGTCTCTTGCCGTTTAGGTTGTATTTTTATTCCGGAATTATTGAAGTAATTGGCTCGCCGTAGCGTGCAATTAGATTTTTTCATTTTGACGATGTTGACGAATTTGAAATTTATTTTAGTTATAAAATCGTCAAAGAACGTGAAAAAATGATATATGTAGAAATTTACACATTCTATCCGAAGTAATGAGGTCATACCTCATTGAAACTTTTGATCTCTCCTTTTCGAACTGTACCACCGCGTGATGGTATTTTTGTGAAATTTTAATAGTTTTCCCCAAGAAAAACGTTAATGACATGATTCGAAATGGAGAGATATTGAACCTGTTGGAAAGTAATCAAGTCTTAATAAAATAAGAAAAATGTTAATCACCGAAACCAACACGAAATTAGTTCCCAACCTTGGTTCAATTATTCCAAACTTGACCCCTAAAAGTGACCCACGGGGTGGGGGGAGGGGGATCGTGAGATCGAAACTCACAATTTTTCGACATTAACGAGCGAGGTATCAAAATCATTTTGATGTCATTGAACGCAAACAATACAAAATAGTGTCCAAAGAGAATCAACTTGACTCAAAATTACCTTAGAAATGGATTCCGAAGGTCCGAAACCGTGCAATTTAATAATAAATTTGGAAAATTTCCAAAATTTTGAGGAAAACCCAATTTCTTTGAGAACCTATTTCTTTTTAACTAGGTATTTCTTAAATTTAGTTCATTTTTCAACTTTTCAATATTTTGTTAGACTTTTGAAAACTTATTGGGACTTAGAATAGGTATGGAGAGCTAGTGTGCACAATGTTAAGTAGGCATCTGAGAGGGTGAATGTTTATAAATCTTTAGAAATAGCTGGCTATGTTTTAAAGATTGAGCCAATCCGCGTGCTGGGTTCTAATTGATAACAAGTTACCTTAATTAAAAAGTAAAAAAATTATTGTGATAAGAGAATTTTAGTTTTGTTGTTCACCCTCAAAACGATGTTTCCTTTTGTTACCAGAGTGCGGCCACTCCGCGCGCTAGGTTCGAATGCATTTAAAAAGACATACCTACCCTTGTACCGATCAATATTATAAGGTTGAAAATTGGATCTTTTTTTTAAGGGGTCAGACATTAGGAAATTTTAATTAGTTTTTGTTTGAGAATTTTTCAACATCCAACTAATCGATACATTGTTTTGTTTTTTTGTTCCAGGTGAGTTTGAATTTTTCGTCATATAAAAACATAAGACATGTAATAATGAAGAAATATGAGTAAAAGTAAGTTATATTTTACGTTTCATTCGGATTATACAAATAAAAATGGCTTGGAAATTCCACTCTTGGAAATGTTATTGGAATTTTTTCAATGAAATGATATCAAGAATGGAGTCGAGATGCCAAAAAGCATGGACATTGATATCTCACTTCACGACGTAGTAAAAATTGACTCAAAATTTTCTAAAATTTTGGGTTGAACTGCCCTTTGGAGGGTATCTCTCAATATGTATATATATTTTTTTTTTTCATGAATTGAGAATCAACTCTCCTGAAATATCCCTAGTCCTAAAAAGACTAGTTGATTCAGTCTAACCGAATGTCTGTCTGTACAATTTTTTTTTTCAAGTCAGATAAAAGTCATACACTTTTTTTTAAAAAGTAAAAGTCTTAAAAAATGCGTAAAGCGTTGTACAAATCTTCAAAATTCCATAAAAGTTATTGAAAATGTTGAAAAAGTTGTGAAAAAGTCGTAAAGAATGTCTAAAATGTAGTAAAAGTTGTTTAAAATTTCATAAAAAGCCATTGAAAATGCTGAACAATTTATGAAAAAGGCAATAAAGCGGTGTATTCATTTAAAAAAAAAACATTGAAAAGCTTGCAAAAGTCGTGAAAATTGACTAAAATTTTGCGAAAGTTGTTCAAAATTTAATGAAAGTCATTGAAAATGCCGAAAAAGTTGCGAAAAAGTCATGGAAATTGACTGAAATGTTGTAAAAACTGTTCAAAACTTCATAAAAATCATCGAGAATGTTGCAAAAGTTGTGAAAACTGTTTAAAAATTCATAAAAATTGTGATATATCTAGGTATAATTTTTTACGACTTTTTCACAACTTTTGCAACATTCTCGATGATTTTTATGAAAATTCTTGGCAATTTTACAACATTTTAAACCGAAGGGGGGACTGGAGGGTTCGTTATACTCCACACTCTGAAATCCAAATAAAGTCAGGTATCTAACATTTTTTTCGCCAATATTACAAATAGGCTCCCAGCACAAAAACATACCGCATTGAAAATAATTCTGCTCGGCGTCTTAATCTACATTTCTTTCCCACCCTCGTTCGTGGAACGCCACGAATACCGGCGGCGATCAGAAGGTAATTACGGGTAATTATAAACAAAGTTCGATCCAAGATGCAAGAATCCGTGTACTATGGAATGATTCATCGATGCGAATCGAACACAGGAAACGCCTTCGTTTAAATAACGATCATTGTCAGAACGATTCAAAGATGCCAGTAAACTGATAACTCGTCGCGTCTTCGCCTCTTCCTCCTCCACCGCCTCTGCCTCTGTATCGCGAGTATATAGTGGTCATCAAACACCAAACATCGAATCTGTTGAGCCCGCATTCTTCTCTATAGCTAAACCCTTTGCGCTTATACGTACGTTAACTTATTTCGAATCCGGTACAGCAGCGACCGGAAAACATAAACGGTCTGAGAAAAATCATCGTCCAAGTCATCGAATCGTCTCCGAGTGTAACACCTATAAACGTATACTGCGGAGATCACGATGATACACGCGGTCGGTTATACAGCGAATCCTACGTGTAAATAATTTAAATACGTTTCAATTAGCGGAGCCGAGAGCTGTATCGTGGAAAATTATCCGGTTCCGGAACCTGGATCCATTGAACGAATGTATGTAAATTTTTACTCGTACGAGGGTGAGGTTCGGGTCGAGACGGGTGATTTTATTGTGTGACTTTTGCCGCGTTTAGGTTGGCCGAGTCGCGATAAGAAAAAAATCTGCTGTTTGCGTTTATAGCGTATGGCCGACCACCTACGTAGAGCACGAGTATTTTTATTTTACTTTTTCGCCATATAGTTTTTATTAGGAACGCGCCAAGACTAGATCTTGTCGAATACCCTTTCTTTTTATCATGGCGCCCACGCTGGGCGCACAGATAATCCATTGACATTCTTCTGCGTACCTTCATCCAGTCCAACGGTTTGAGGGCTGGCCCGGTGTACCCTTCTAGACTCCAACCATCCCCCAAGGCCTGAAGGGAGACCAGCACCCACATATACTAGAATTAAATCCATTTACAGAAGTCCAATTGGATAATAAGATGAACCCGAAGAAGTTAGACATAAATAGAATTGAACATAGATGAAAAAAACACGGTAAATAACAAAATGCAAATCATATTTCAAACCATTCCAACAGTATATTAAAATACTGTTCTAGGAGCGATTGTAAACGCATCTTTTTCAAGTGGTTCTCAATCCACGTCTCGTATGGAATTACTAGCTTCGGTGTCTGGATCGAATTAAATTCCAGACACTTGTAAAAACATTCTGTTGAAGATAACCGTACGTCATCGATGGTGCTAATCCTGTCATTAACATTTCATCGTCGTTGGTTCAGTTGGAAAAAGATCATCAACGAATCCTAATGTGATGACAGGATCGAACCTCGGAAGTCGATCGATTTCTGTGAGGTCATCAAATTGAATCCGAAGGCATTGTGATCTGTACGGATCGAGTAGCAAACAGATTAGGTTGATCAAAGTTTGAGTGTTGATATTGATTTGTGAAAAATTGGAAATCGAATTCAAAGCAGATCTTGGTAGAGATGTTGAATTTGGAATGAAGATTTAGATATGACCAACTCTTGAACAAAATCCGAAAAAATTCTGATTGATGTAAAATGATCAGGAAAGCGAGAAAAAAATTTCCACCAAGTCTGCACCAAAACCGTGTCTCCAAGGTAATTTGAAGTTTTCAAGTCGGTTTCAAGGTCATTGCAGGAGTTAAAAAAATTTGAAAAAATTTCACAACACTTTCCTGGAGTACCTGTACCCACATACCAAGTTTGGTAAAAATCGATTGAAAACTCGTAGAGATGAAATTTTTTAGCTTAAAATCACGAATTTCGAGGCTCCAGCTCCCAGGGGAGAGGTAATGAATTGTTCATATGGTCTAAAATTATATTGATATGGATATGTCTTATAGCTGGGGGTTAATCTGAAAATTTTATCCACTTTTCGTGTCCATAAATTTTGTCACGAAATTCCTTAAAAATGACTTTTAGACATTTTGTCAGACTTGGAATTTTATTTTGAAGATAATGCTGACTTTTAGACATTTTGTCAGACAGACAATTGAAATTTTTCGAACGTAGACAATTGACTTTTAGACATTTTGTCAGACTTTTTTAGAATTTATAAAATTTTCAAATTTCCATTGACTTTTTGGACTTGAAAAATTTTCAGAAACAATGCTGACTTTTAGACATTTTTTCGGACAAATAATTTAGACTTTTTGAACAACTTAATGAACTTAAAAAATTTCAGTAAAGTTCAAATCAGACATTTTGTCAGGCAGCCTTTTACCTAAGGCGGTCAGACTTTTTTGAATTTGAAAAAATTTTCAGATTTCTACTGACTTTTTGTGCTTGGAAAATTTTTCAAAATTCAAATGACTTTTTGAACTTAAAAATTTCAAATATCACGACTTTGTGGACTTGAATTTTACGGTTACAAATTCGGAAGCCCTGAAAAATTTTTGAAATTCGAACAAGGCCATTTGACCTCTACCCTCGGAGCCTTTTTTGTGTAGTGAAGAAATATCAGAAGCTCTCAATCCGCAACATTTATCTCACGAATTTTTTAGCCGGGCTCCTAGATTCAGAGGTAGTGAAATTCTGAACAAACTTCTCATTCTCAAAAATTTTTGCACGATCTTAAAAAGAATTAACATTGTACATCTGAACTCAATGTATTCCCAATATTTCTTAGATTTAGACCAGATCGCACTAAAATTGATCTTAATTCATACCCTGTGGGCAACCACGCCACTCAATCAGAACAATCGATCGGCATCCTTGATAATTTTGCGAATCACTAACCCGCACATAGTATTTTTCTGCCCCTGCGACAGACAAACTGATACAGTCAATTAACTCGCTCGCATCTTCGTATAGTATTTAATACACATACCGCGAGAAGGGGGGTTTAAATTATATTGCAGCTATCTCCCGGTTTCTTTATTTTTTCTCCTACAAAGCTGTCTTTGTGGGAAAGGTTTTTTTTTAATCGCCTCCGGAGTCTTCTGTGTTGTTTTTTTTCTCCTCCGCCACTTACCAAACGAACGCACGGCATCGGCACAGAGAGCCCTCCGCACCGGTAAATTATAATGGTAAGCAAATCGGTCAGTTTCGAAAAACCTTTAACTCGAATACGATAATTTTCATTTCACTTTGCCCTCGGTCACAGACATCAGTTATTCAGTCAAATGGATTTACGTTTGCCTGCTTCGTTGCCTTTCTCTGCCCCTCTCGCCATCATTTGTCTTGATTCCAGGTGCTGCATAGTGCAGCACGTTCATAAACTATGGAAGCGTGCACCTTATTCTCGGACTAGTTTTAATTTTCAAATGTACATAGCGACTCGGGTTGGATCGGATCTTTTGACGTGCGCTTCTTTACGCTGCGCTGTGAGATAAGGCGAGGAGCACGACGGGTACAACAAATTAGCCAGCTAAAAAATCCCGTAGCACAGCTCGAATCTTTTCGATAAATTCGCCACACCGTTTGGCCAAATAATGATGCTGGCATCAGCGATGGTATAATCGTACATAGCACGAAGCTCAGCTCGACCGTATTAAATTATAAGTGCGTTCGTCGGAGTCGTATCTCGTAAATTATCCGCGTACACATCTAATCTGAAACGTTAGTTCGATGCTAAAAAATTCTGCCGAGTTGAGAAAACCAGACGAAGTTACCATAATTGGATATCGGTTTTTATGGTTGACTTAGCCGCTTATGTATGTATACCTGATTTCGTTACCGGTGCTCTTTTTCTACATCTCTGGCTTATTCAAAAGCATCGCCGCAGCACGTATTTATGTATAAATAAAATGGAAACGTAAACGTTGCCTCTGCCAGCCTCGTCTCGCCTTTCACAACCTCTCAGATATTAAAGTGCTAAATTTTAATGAGTTAGTACTTCCTCCCACGTATACAACAAATCTCGAAAAATGTTTTCTTCGGGGGTTCTCTCACCTCTTTGCTTTCAAAAGGAAAAACTCTTCCGTCCATGAAGATGATACGCCATTCGTCCAAATATCCCGACCGGGAAAAAAATATAAAAAATTCGCCCGACTGGCAATTTATGGCCGGCCGAAGACGCGACCATTACGGTTTTTACAACTGAAAATTATTAGCTTCTGGTTGGCCGAGCGTTATGCTATATTCATCTTGGCTTCTTTTCGTATCGTAGTTTTGCGGTCCACTCACCCCACTGCCGCTATGCTACATGCTCTTAATGGCTGTATCGATTATTTGATTTTTTTATGGTTCGGAGTCTCGTTACATTGTGGATAAGACGGACTGTAATAGCAAAAAAATCGCTCCTTGGGTTGTTTAAAACGGACTCGATTTTATGACCGTTTACTCGTAAATACTCGAGTAGATACTCGGTGCTTCGATTTAAATCCGATAAAACTGGGTTATATTTTTAGGTGAAATGTTCGCAGATGATAATTCGATTCGTATTGACGAAATTCTAAAGTATTCGAGTTGTTTGTACTAGTGTTGATGAGATCGGGTACACTCGTATAATTTCGGAAATTTAAAAAAATATTCGGATTTAATCATTTATTTATAAAAAATGTGTTGTTTTTATCTTTTCATGTGAAATGATCAAATTCGGGTAAATTCGAAAACATTCGTGAATTTTCGGATGTATTCGGATAAAGTCGTTTATTTAAGAAAACCTTTAAGCCGATACGCTTGGAAATTTCTGACAAAATTTAAGAATTTTCTGATTTTTAGAGTACCTAACTGTGTCAATGCTCGTATTATTCCTTTTAGCATAGGATATGCTTTTGCGATGAACACATTTTGTAAATTTAAATTAGTCGCCCAAGAGGCCAAGACATCTAGTTATGGCGACTCAAAATAAACAAATAATGACGATGATGATGATTGGACAATTTTTACGATTTTTTCATAACTTTTGAAACATTTTTAATGATTTTTGCGATGTTTTTAATATTTTTTACATTATTTTTGATATGTTTTATACGACTTTTTCACTGCATTTACAATAACTTTTTGGACATTTTTATAATCTTTCACACATTATTGCTGACTTTCCCCCTAATTCCACAACAATTTTATACGTAGGTTTTTTTTGTAAAATTTTCGATTCTTTTTACAACATTGACATTTTCAACAATTTTTTCACCATATGCTTTTGTGATGACGGAACCATCAAAAGCGACACAAACTTTTTTGGACTTGAAAAATTTCAGAAATAATGCTGAAGTTTAGACATTTTGTCAGACAAACCCGTTAGACTTTTTGAACTCGGAAAATTTTAGAAATCACGCTGACTTTCAGTCATTTTGTCAGGCTATTTTAGATTTTTTGCACTTGAAAATTTTTTCAGATTTCGAACGAATTTTTGGACTTGAAAAATTTCAGAAATTCTGAATTTCCAATTTTGAAAAATTTTATAAGGTGGTCAGTTGACTTTTGAACTCGAAAAAATTCAGATTGTTTCAAAATTTGACTTTTAGACATTACACGAGACATGATAACATTGTGTCCGACCCTTTGAACCAACAACCGTGATAAAGTTAGATAATTATGTCAGACTGGAATGTGCACTTCGGTTTGACATTATAGCAGAAAGAGCAAAATCATATTCTTCGTTTCGTACTTTCGTGGGTAGTATGGAAATAACTGGCGGGAGGGGGTCCAGAGGATGCTTTTTCAAATCTGGATCAGTCGATCATCGGTCAAAAACATCCGATTATACACTCGATAATATCCGATAATGCTCGTATACTTGAATAATCTATAATTTTTTCGAAAATTCTCGAGCTTTTATACCGAAATCAAATCACACGGATCCGGCCAAGTTCGACGATTTTTGAGAAAATTCGGAATTAATCTGGCACGATCGGGTGTTTTCGAGTGTAATCGGATATTTTCGGTCAACGTTGTTTTTACTCCATTTCTCAGACATTTTCGTTGAAAAATTGTACTTTCACAGCGGATAGGAAATTTTCCAAACCTAGCTCGTTGATATCGTTACTAGTCAAGGTTACAACTTCTGGGCAACGCATAATAAAAAGCAACACTCCAACGACCCGACTTTTAAAAAAATTACAATATCCATTCAATTACTCACGCTGCCGTTCGTAAAACTCTCATAAACACCACTAAATCATCGTTCTAATTACGATCATCTGTTCAGTTTTAATTCATTCAACAGCTCGTCACGAGATACACAGCGTACGTCTTCGTTTATGACATACGAGAGAGAGGCGAGACGACCGTACAGCCATAAATTCGGCCCGGTTTAATTCTCGTTACTTATATCTCCCGATGCGATATACAAACACTCGACAAATTCATAAAATCGGACAAATTTTACAACCTACGCGACATTTTCATCGCAAGTCCGGAACACGGCGTCGTTTTGTTTAGTATGACACGCCGAAGTAATTAAAGTCACTGCGAGCTTCGGCTTCGTCGGCGTTACATAAATTGATATTTACAAACGTTTCGGACCTGTATTAAAAACACCCAATTACTCTATAGCGATGACATTTCCAAGACAAATTCCGAAACCCTATTTTTATCAACGCGTTTTAAATCACGAAAATTAATTATATTAAAGTCGTTGGTCGTATAATAACAAGCCGGGTCTCCGACGAGTACCATACAACACAATTGTATATAAGGAAGGCTATTACCATTAGCAACACCATTTTTACATCGATGTGACACGAAGTAAAATTATTTCAGTATTTTCGTGTTGTGTGCCAAATAGACTACTATATTATAAGGCGCACTTTGAATTTACACTCATTTTCCCATTAAATTCTTCCAGAGTAGTACCGGAAGGAAGCTATTTGATAAACGTGTTAATGAATTAAATTGTAAAAACTCGAAGTCGTTGGAAGATATTTTCTTATATGGAAGCTAGCTACTGTGATGCGAGTTTTTCTGCTCCTATCTGCATTCGTTATTGTGGTGGTAAACGATGGCTGGGCGATGATAGTGACACATAGTTACACACACTTGTACCCATACAAGATGTTTACCTTCGGAGCTGAACGCTCAGCTGTATAAAGAAAAATCTCGACCGCGAAAGACAAATTAATAATACAGATGGTTTAACATCGTAAATGACAGATCTTCTTTACTACCTGGGAGTTCTAAAATTTCTTACTATTTTATACCGGCGATAATATAAAATTCACCTTTGGCTTTGATAGCTCTGCGTTTGTACTATACGAGCTAGGTTAGCAAACGTTATCGATATAGAAATTTCATCGCGACGACGTCGCGGTCGTAATAAATTTCAACATTATGGTTAAGACAAAATGTCTTCACTATTCGGATCTCCTTTTTCTCCTTAACAAGTATTCGATTACCGGTTGATGTTTTTATAGAGGTGACCGCGTCCGTCCGCGAGACCATTAAACATTCAAAATTCAACCAGTATACCATAAACACGAGTATAGATACGCGGCGTGTATCTTGTAGTGTGTATATTTCAGAGAAATAATTCTTTTTCGGTAGGTAACCGAATCCGCGGTACTGTGAATTTCTTCGGTTACCGTTTCACACGGTATGTTGAGAATTTAGTATACGACGACGTGATGCAACACCCCGACGCTCGTCTTCACTTTCCGTTTCGTTATTGCTAACAACGAATTCGCAGTCTAAGGCTTTAGAATATTTCGAATTTTTGAAAATTTGCACGATGTGGGATGCCGTCTACGCGACGACCGTAATTACCTCCGTAATGTTTAGAATTTCCATCTCCGGGACGTTTACAGTGTATTTGTTGCTTTCCTCGTGTTGAGAACGTAGGTCGGTGAATGAGAATGAATGTTTTAAACGAAGATGATACGAATACATTTAACGTATGTGGAAAACGAAACAATATTTTTGAAAGTAAAAGTTTTCAAATGTTTGGTTTACTTTCCATCAGGCTGTGTTTAATTATGACAGATTGCATGTTGAGTTATGGATGTAATTTTTATGAATTTTTTTGAGCATGTGAATTAATGTGATCGATTTTTTGTTCTGTTTTAGGTAAGTTGATGAACGGACTAACCACATTTTTTGAAAATTGCGTATTTAAGAAAGTCGAAATAGTAATGTCATTATGGTGGTGAGTACCTACCATTTATAAATGTACCTAAAAATAATATTCGTATATGATGTGAAAAGATAATAGATTTTCATCGTAGCCAGTTTGAGATTCAGCCCATCAGTACATTAAAATATAAAGAAGGTTCTAAATAATCGTAAAAATCATACAAATGAGACACAAATTGGCTAAAATGAAACTAAATTTATTAAAAACTGAAAGAAATTTGTTTAGAAGACGCAGGCATCGTAACTGACTAAGTTTTGTCATTTTTTTCTCCAAAAGTTCCACAAAGTTATTTTTTTCGTGAATTTCTAGTTGAAAAAAACCAATAAATAAATTGAAAAGAAATTCCAGGTGAATTTTTGAAAAATTTTAAGCTATTCTATCCCGCCTTTTAACATTTTTTTGAAAATTTAAAACAAGAGTAGTCGTTTAAATTGAGACATCTGTAAAAATTATTAAAAATATTGTGAAAAGAGTCAAAAGATCATGAACACCATCGTAAATTTCGTTGAAATTCCTCGAATTTTCATAAAAATCAGTAAAAATTTCATTATGTGTAAAGTTTGAAAAAAACAAAAAAGTATTGAAAATCTCGTAAAATTTCTCGAAATATTCATAAAAATCGTTGAAAAATTGTAAAACTCTTCGAAATTCCATAAAAAACGTTGCAAAATTAACAAATTTTCATAAAAATCAGTGAAAATATAAATAACGCAAAAATTGTAAAAAAATTAATACCCAGTTTATACGAAATTTTCGACGAATTCCATGGTTTTTGGACCGTTTTTACAATATTTTTACTGATTTAAATTTTAATAACATTTTTGACAATTTTCATGTTGTTCTTATGATTTTTTACATATTACGAGTAGGTATAAATGATTTTTGGGACAAGTTCTAACAATTTTTACAAGATTTTCGATACTTTTCACGATTTTAAGATCTTTTCTACTACATTTTGCTTGATTTTGATGGCAATTTCGATGGTTTCTAATACATTTTCAACAATTTTCATACTTTTTAAACAATTTTTACAACATTTTAGCTGATTTTCAAAACATTTTTGACCATTTTCATAAATTTTAAATGATCTTTTTCATTATTGTGGTTTTTTCGCAAATGGATCATCACGGATCATGGCTTCGTTATATTTTAGAAAAAGTGGAGGAAGTGTCTCTATATGAGAATTTTATGATTCATCGCATATTTTTCTCATCTTTCCTTTTTGCTCCTTCAATGCCATTTTTTTCGATATTAAAATTTTTTTTTGTAATTTTCTTACAATTTTCAGTCAGGTTTTGTTTTTGAAGGAATGAAAGAAGTTGCGGGTGTATCTGGAGGGAGAGGAGGGTCTGAACTCTTCATCGACAACTAAAAAAGTGGAAAAAGTGATGATTTTGGGCAAAATTTTTGCTCGCAATGTCCTCAGATTGAATACATTTCACAATCTTCACAAAATAATGAGTATTCTTTAAATTTTCATGTTTTCAAAAGGGAATTTTTTTCTGACACCTCCTCCCATCTTGACCACAAATTCAAATGATGATGCTAATTTTTCCCTTTATATTTTAGAATTTTTCGTATTTTGCCTTCGCTCGAATTTCTAAACCCATCAAATTAGGTAATCTGAAATCCAAATCTGATCATATTCTATTTAAGAACGAAATTCTCAATGAAATCAGAAATTTTCATAGCAATCAGCTCTCAATTTCGTCGTTTCATATACCTATTACCTACCTATCAATAATTTTTTCACGTTTCATTTTTCGATAGCTTTTCTACCATGTAAAACTTGTATACGTATTTTCCATCGTAATAAGTTAAATTATGTATACCATCTGGCGCCCCAAGAATTCCGGTATGACGGTATCATTTTGCTCCGGCGGCTTCACGTTCTCGGTTCCCGTTACGCCTCCTTTTTTTTATTTAGGAACGGTATCGTTTAATTAGAGTATTAATTTTTTACGCTTGGTCTGCGCATTTAGTGTGTTTACAAACAATCGCGTAGGAACTAATACAGGGTGTAATTTTTGTCTTAGTCATGTTTATTTAATAGATAAATGACGACAGTGCAGTGGTTGTGACTCGAAGCTTACTATGGAATTTCCGTTTTTCATCAAACAAAGAACGATTTCCTCGGGGATTTGATGCTCGTAGCATCGTAGCTGCGCCGCAGTGCGTTCGTAGGTAGATGAGGGTATTTCGTGGAAGAAATTTTAGCGACCATTGAAAAATTGATCGGTATCTGCGTGAGAAAGACGTAGAGGAATGAAGAGTCTATACGAGATATTTATTGTACGTATTACTGTACATAACGTGTACGTTTTAATTTTTCTGCGATGCCTCGCCCGCCCCCGCCACCTAGAGATCGTCTTCGGGTCTGGTTTGTTGCCTAGGTTGTATATGGTTTGGTTCATTTGTAGATGTCACCTGATTTAAATTTAATCGTAATTTTTCACGGCACAGGTCAATTGACGGCGCGGGCTGCGCTGCGGCCATGTTACGGGTTGGGCGGGAGGAGGCGGGAGGAACGCGCCGGTGGAGCTTGAGTAATGACTGTCATTAATTTTTGCCGAGCAGAATTGCGCGCCGCCGGAGTATAATTCACGCAATATAGTTGACATTCGTATAGCCGATAATAATTCTTGGTTATGGACGATGGTGCTCGCATAGCATGGGGTTGGCTATAAAATAAAGCTATTGTAAATGTTGGCGCGTATAGTTCATTTACTGTATGCTCGTCGACGTCGCATGCGTATCGAGTTAACATCCAGAGAATATTGTCGACGTCGGTCGCCTGGTCTTCGTACTCGACGCGACGTACCATTCCGTAGGCTTGGGAAAATAGTACCGCGCACGGGGTCGGATTAATTAAAAAAAATTTATAAGTCGACGTCGCATTGTCGCCGCTCCATCGTATCGAATATTTCCACTTCCAGCAGCGTATTAAAACAATATCGCACCGGTACATACACATACTCGTAGATGGGCGAATGAAAACCATGCGGGTGGCGGTGCACTAAATGTTTGGCAAAGTGCACCATGTGCTGCCTCGCTCGAACCCAAACTTCCAAGTCAAAATGGCATTTGCTGGGCCGCAATGTTGCCTCCGTCTGCGTAGATTGTCCCTCTCCCTCCCACGACAAATCGTCGTAATCGTTTGGAGATTACGTAAGTTGCGAGTTTTGCGGTACGATGATGGTTTCAAGGGTGAATGGATTTTTACACCGGTGTGGCATGGCAGGCAGGCCCAGAGTGCGTTTTATGTGCTTCTGCGTATGGTCTCGTGTAAGATCAGCGACTCCGAGTTAAGGAATTTGCGTAACGATAATTGGATCCGATCGTTTGTAAAGTATGTTAAGTTCGCCAAAGTCTCGAGATGGTAATTAAGTCGTTAATGGGTTATAGGGTGACGAGCAGATATGTACTCGTAAGCAGTTGGCATCGTCTTGGTAACTTGTAAAGCAATGAAGTGCACTTGTAAGTTGGAAGAGTTGAGGAGTTGCGTGGGTGTCGCTGAGGGGTATTTAAATAGGGGGATTTGAAAGGGTTGGAGCCATCAATTGATGAAAATTATTGTCATTTGGTTTAATTGCGATTTAAACTAGGTGGTGGTGTTATTATTCGTATGTATTGTCGAGAAATATCCAAGTTTTCTTGCAAGATTTTCACAGGAGGGGACAAAATATTCAAAGTTATGACTTTTACCTTTTCAATTTGGAAATCCCGCAAAAGTTCTTTTCCTACTACTCAACCTATAATGAATATTCTATTTGAATGTTCTCACTCTTGAAAAAATTGACTGGAATATGGATGAAAAGGCTACTAAAAATTTCACTGGTTTTAATTATTTTAATAAAATATTGAACTATTTTTACCACTTTTTTCACAGTAATCGTGTCTTTGTAAGCACTTTAACCTTATTTCATATAATTTTTCTTCAACTTTTTAACGGTTTTAAGAACATTTCCAACAATTGCATCTTATTTCGACCTGTTTGAGTTATTTTGGAAATTTATTTGAAATTTTCCACAATTTCACTACGTTTTAGGTAATTTTCATTGAATTTGTACTCGTAGAATTTTCGTCATATTTTTACCATCTTCAATATGACTTTTCAGTTTTTACATATTCTCCCACCAACTTTTAATCTGGTAAAAATAATAATTTTCTTATTTCGTTAATTTTTTTCTTATTCGGGTTTATTATAAATTTTCAAGCGATCGTGTATGTATATTTTTTTGAAAGGTGGGCGGCCTGAAATTCTGAAAAATTAGTCTGTCGTGGCAGAATTATTGATGTTCCTTTTATTTTTCAATATTATCATATAAGAAATAGCAATTGAAACATTTTTTTTAGTGGGAAATTGCTCTTCAAAAATTTCCTAAAAAACGTGTGGAAATTACAAAAAGTTTTGAATCAAAGACTTTGTAAATTGAGATTAACGCGTATTCATTTTTTGAATCGTTTTGAAATTAATTTTAGGAGTTTTAAAGCATCTAGGAAAATATTGATATTTTTTCATTAAATTCAGGCGTCATAGTGGTTACTTCTTAGGTAACTTTTGGTTACTTTTTTCATCTTGGTTGTTTTTTTGTTTCTATTTTCTCCAAAGTTACCTAATTTCACTTTTTTTTATGAATCTCAAGTTGAAAAAAAATCAATAAAAAAATTGAAAAGAAATTCCAAGTCAATTAAAAAAAAATCGTATTCCTCTTATTTTTTACGTGTTGATGTTAGGTTACGCTATCGGGTCCTTTTAAAAATTGTTGGAAATTTGAAGCAGAAGTACTTTAGTTGTTGAGATTTCTACAAAAATCATTGATAATGTTGTAAAAATGATTAAAATTTCACGAAAACTATCGAGAATTTCGTTAAAATTTCTTGACTTTTAATGATAAACAGTAAAAACTTTGTTTGAAATGTCAAAAAAAAGTATTAGTATCGAAAATTGTTGGAAAACATTTGGAAACTGCTTGAAATACCACAAAAAACATAAAAATGTAAAAAAAAAACAATTAAAATTTTGGGAAATGTGAAAAATATAGTAGTTTTTATGAGACTTTTAACGGATTTCATGGTTTTTCTAACCCTTGTTTACATTATTTTTAGTGTTTTTTTTAATGAAAATCCGAACAGTTTTAACGATATTTTCGACAATTTCAATAGATTTTCATCATTTATTCATATTTTAAATAATTCTTATCAAATTTTTACGAGATTTTCGAAAGTTTTTATGTTTTTTTGATCCTTTCTACGATATATTTAATGATTTTCACAGCAATTTCAACAATTTTTGCGAAATTTTCAACGATTTTCTAATTTTTTTTACCGACTTTATTTCATTCTTGGTCATTTTTTTCATGGCGCAAGTGATTTTTATGGAAATCTGAGCAGTTTTAACATCTCCGGCAATTTCAATTGTTTTTTTGATTATAGTTTCATATTGAAAATAATTTTTATCAAGTTTTCGTGATTTTTGTCCATTTTTTCCTTAGTTTTATCAATTTTTATGACAGTTGTAAGAATTTTACTAAATTTTCGGCAATTTTCATGATTTTTGAACCGTTTTTACCATGTTTTTATCGATTTTTATCAACATTATAACAATTTTAACGACATTTTCAGTTCCTTTTGTGATGAAAAATGGTTGCTATTGTTTCTGTTTTTTGAGAAGATTCCATTATACTTAATGCCTGTAAATTGAAAAAACTTTTGAAATTAAAATGAAAAAAATTCAAGTAACCGATTTATCAAATTTTTCAATAATTTTGGTATCCCTGCAGTGAAACTGAGAAGATCTTCTCGAGTATTTTCAAGTTTTCCAAAATGGACGTATCCGCTTTCAAAATAGTTTCAAAGTCCATCGTATAAATTTCACCAAATTCAGCAATTGATTTTTCTTCTAGTCTTTTCCACTTTGGTATTTCGATGAAAAAAAGTACCCTTGTTTCAATTAAAAATCAAAGGTTTGTCCAAAAGGTCTGCGATGCACAACTCTAGTCTAGAATACTTTGTCAAACTATACATACGAGAAGCACGCAAGTATTCGTTAATAAAAAGGTTAAATGTTGGCGACATAGTACATACAAATACCGAATACGTCCCGAAATACGTAGGTAGGTAAGGTACGTTGAAGGTACCATACCGTAAAAACGATTCTTTACATGGTCGAAAAAGGTCACATCGATGCTTACCCGCATATTCTATTCGCTGAACGTGTCTGCGTTGTTGAGCTGTGTATCGCAAAAAGTAAAAAGAATTGAACTTTTTTTTATAGCCAAACAAGGTAGGCAGGGCATGGACAGGGTGAACTAGGGCGTTAAAAAGAATCACATTTGTACTTGAATTTTTTCCACTGTAGGTACATACGACGACCGGTCGAGAATTAAATAAAATTTCGCGTATAATAATATATTTAACGGTGGTTTTTTTTCCTCTGGAGAAAGACGAGGTACAGGGGGAGCTTATCTTTGATGTGTGGCAGACCGTATACTGTAGTATTAGATTAATAGACGGGGGCCTTGCGTTCGCCTGCACGTAAAAAAAACGCCAATGAGGGTACATTTTGTACATATAAAGTGCAGGATACATACGTAGAAAAAAAACACATCCGAATGCGCGGCCTTTGTGCATATGCGCCATGTTTGTGTTCGCAGAGTTGGAAAATGAAATCGGTGGATGTGGCTGGGCTCGGGCCTACATAGACAAGCAGCACAAAAGACGAAATAATTGTAACGGCCTTGTAAAACGCCGGTTATCAGGGTATTTGCGATATTCATTAATCTTATCAAGTACCCTGTATCGTACGTGAATGCGTTCGTATGTATGGGGCCCTTTTTACCAAATATTTTCTATCCTAATTGAATACGTGCAGGCCTAATGTGTTCGTCGAGATTCGGTAACAAATTAATTTTCCGATTCTAAATGACGAGTGCATTGGAGGGGCGAAGGAATGAATAGAGAAAAGGTTCGAGTAATTGAACATCGTTTGTGGTTGCGAGAAGTCAGTTGCTATTTTTTGTAAAAGGTAATGAACCTTATAGAAGTGCAAATTTGGCCCAAGCGTTGAAATTCTCAATACATCATGCACCTCTGATATTGTTCTTGAATGAAACTTGAACGTAACGATTTTTGGCAGCTCTTGATGACTTTGTTGAAATTGGTCGAGTGCTAAATTTGTTTAGCTCATGTTTTGAGGGTGTTATCTGCACTCGAAACTTTCAAAACGATGTAGCTCCTTCAATTTCACAACGAGGGGAAAATTTCACATAACTTAATTTGTAGATCAGGGTATCTACTAAAAAATATGTAATTTGCAAATTTTACCTATATCACGTATTTAAAGAGTTATTGAAGTTTTTAGCTTGTAAAGCTCATCGTGTTATCTGCTCTCGAAACTTTCAAAACGATGTAGCTCCTTCAATTCCACAATTAGGTAAAGATTTCACATAACTTATATTGTAGGTTTGGGTATCTACTAATAATTATGTTATATGCAAATTTAACCCACGTCACGTATTTAAAGAGTTATCAAGGTTTTTAGCTTATGAAGCTCAATAACTCATTGGAAATCACAATCGAGTGAAATATGGAAAATGACTAGGGTGCGATGACGTTGCTTATTCTTCGATTTTTCTAAAAATTGTTGAAACTTGATAGGTGTTCACTTATTGATGATACCTTTCAAGTTAAAAAATTACATTTTCTGTCCAAATTACACATTTTAGGCCATTTAGTGAAAAAAAATTACGAATATTAAAGCTAGAACGTTTAAGAAATTAATAGGATAAAATCGTTGTATTCAGACAGAGGAATGGTGAGAAGGGTCTTAGCATCCTTCACCTTGAAAAAAAGCTACATCGTTGTAATTATGTCCCTTTCTGTTTTAAAAATTCATTCGAAAGAAAGCAAAAAAATATACACGCAGCAACATATCAAGAATTCGAAACGCGACACTGAAACGTATTCTGAAATTCATAGAAAGAAAGTATGGCATAAAGAACGAAACGAGTGGGTGGTGGGTACCTCTGGTAAAAAAAAACCCTCGACTGTTTTTTCTTTCGTCGTATAGACGCACTACGTACATAAGACCCGAGTAATAAAAAAAGATGACAGAATATCCGTTCAATTTGAAAGTTTTAGCGAACAGAGGGACGACAGAGCGAAGGGAAAGAGACGAAGATCTCGGTGCGCTTTTTTTTCTCCTCCTCTCCACGACGTTTTTCTTTTTCAGCGCAGCAAAAATGCCATAAAACAAAAGAAACAATGATAAAAAGAACGGTTGAAACGAAGCTAATAAAATAGGAGTAAATTAGAGAGAATGACAATCAAATTGATGTCTTCTTTTTGTGAAAGCCGTAAAATGTTTACCCGTAGCCAACTCGAACCGGAGAAGTTTTAGATTTGTTGGATGATGGTGTGCGAGTCGTCGAATGGCAAAGGAAGAAGGAAAAAAGTGTACGAGAGTGAGAGGAAAAAAGTTTCTTTTATTAGTTTTCGTAGAGCTGAGTCGCTCTTCAGCTCTTCGTCTTTCAACGTTTTCCCAACTCGAACGAAACGATTATTTTTAAGGGTTAAGTTTTATGATGAACTATTTCCTCGGCTCGGCGTGTAAATAATGCTGATCGTTGTTGTATCTCTCGCTCTCGATGTGGTTTCATTTCTGGATTAATCGCACATACCGGCGGTCATCATCGACAAATTACAAGCCATAAAAGCCCAGCCATATTTGCCGATGCCCCGAACACAAGGTTTATTGAAAATTTATTCTCGTGTGCAAATATTTCACTATACGAGGATATTGAATTGGGAGTTGGGTACCAGATCGAAGAATTGTTCTAGCGAAACGATTCTCTCTCTCTTACCGTATATGTACTTAGAAGGCCGGCCTTTTGTCTATTGTCGTCTCACAGCGGGCAACCTATTGCTTTTTTATCGCTATGAAATGCACATGTTACACCGCGCGTATACTTGTACACTCCTGTACACCGTATAGTGATCTGGTCGAGCTGCATGCCAGCCCAAAATATGCATATAATCTCTAACAGATGAGCGTACACATAAAGGGCTATCATCTTGAAAACGCTCTTTTGTTCCAAGCCAACTTGTTTGTATTGTTATTTGCGCCCCTGCACTAACCCCGGCTCGTAATATAGGCTTCTTCGTTAGTTTATTTTTGTAGCGTAATGATTCGGCGAGGGGAATAAACTGGGTTATTCGGAGTATAAAAATGTTTATTTTGGAGTTCGTGCTTCTGTATCAAGGAACGTTCATGATTGATGAGGAGAGAAGCAGGAAGGAGGGATAGATTGGTAATGAGTCCAGAGTTGGAAAAGTTGCGAAGATGTCTGAAATTCCATTTGTAATTTTTTGTTTAGACTCTTTTTGAGCAAAGAATCTCATGTTTTGGAGCTCTTGCTAGTCATTTAATCAAGCAGACAGCACTTCGTCATAATTTTTTCCAAAACGTATGAATGAAAGATGGAAATTAGTGGTATTCAGTTTGATATTCAAGAATTTTCTTCAAAAATCAATATAAAGTAGATAAAAAAGACAGACTACTTAAATGACATTAAAAATGAGGTGAACTGAGTAGACATCTTTGTAAAAGTGGATAAAAATAATTCAAAAATTGATAGATTATCGATAAATTGTTTCTAAAGTAGAAAAAAGGGTTTGAAAATATTTTAAAAACTGTTTAAAATTCCAGAAAAATGATACAATTTTCATAAAAATGGTGGAAAATAACTCAAAAATCGATAAATTAGCAATAAATGTATCTACCAAAATTGTTCGAAATCAACCATGAATATCGTTTTAAGAATGAAAAAAAGTGTAAACAATTACCTAAAATCCATAAAATGTCAATAAAATTGAGTAACTTTGTTCAAAAATTGCCTAAAATATCATAAAAATTCTTTTAATGTGGAAAAAATTGTTAAAATAATTTGAAAATTTATCACGTTTCAATGAAATATCAAGAAAATTATGTGAAATATTACAAAACTTGAGAAATTTTCACGAAAATGTTTGAAAATAGCATAAAAATGTTGAAAATATTCGTAAAAATTGTTCGAAATGTCAAGAAAATCCAAGTGAAAAAATTGTCGATTCAGCATGAAAAGTGGAAAAGTATAGATAAAATGCTATAAATATTCCAAGAAAATTCTTTGAAATGTAAAAAAAAAAAGGAAAATGTTCGTAAAATCGTTTTAAAAACTTGAAAATTGAATAAGTATCAATGAAATATTGTCAAAATTATGCAAAATATTAAAAATAAATGTTCGATTTTCATGAGAATCGTGGAAAAGAGGAATTTTTTGTGATATCGTGACTGATTTTGGCTTGGTTTTAAACAATTTTCTAGTTATTTTGACAATTCCAATCATATTTTAAACAAATTTTCAAAGAATTTTTATGTTTTTTTTTATTATTCGAACATTTATTATTGAATTTTTAGTCATTTTGCTTGAAATTTGAACGATCTTAATGATTTTTAAATGGTTTTTAGTCATTTTTATCAAATGCATTAATTTTTAATCCTTTTTGATTAGTCTACAGTTTTGAACGGTGTTTACGAAATTTTATGAAAATTTTCGACCAATTTTAACAATTTTTTGATATTTTATCAACATTTCAGGTAATATTTGAGCAAATTTAAACAATTTTAGTGATTTTATGCTATTTTTAACGGGTTTTAAAGCAATTTCTACAGTTGTTTTGCTATTTGAACGGTTCTACGACATTTTGAGAAAATTTTCGATCAATTTTAACGATTTCTTGATGTTTTATGAACATTTTGAGTGATTTTTGTACACATTTAAACGATTATTTTTGTACCGTTTTCAAATAATTTGATCAATCTTACGTTATTCCGAACTGTTTTTAAAGAAATTTGCATCGTTTTAATGCTATTTAAACAATTTTTATGACATTTTAAGCAAATTTTTGATCAATTTTAACGAATTTTTGATTTTTTATGAACATTTTAAGTAATGTTTGTGCAAACAATTTTATTATTTTTTTGTTTTTTTTAAACAAATTTTTCAGCACTTTTGAGAATTTTTGTGATATTTTAACAATTTTTACATTATAAACTAATTTTCATGTAATTCCAACTGTTTTTCTATCGTTTTTTTCTGTTTCAAAGTACGAGTATTATAAGGTGACATTTTAACTACTTTTATCGTATTTCAAACATTGTTTTTATCGGTTTAATAACTGCTCAACTGCAAAGCTGTTTTGAACCAGCTGTGTAGCATTCTGCAAAAATTTTATGTCATTTCAACGACTTTTTACAACATTTCAAAATATTTTGAACCAGTTTTGATAATGTTTTTATCTAGTTGATGTCATCTGAAGGGATAAAAATGAGACTCTCCGAAATTTTTTAATCCGTCAATTTAATTGGGGCAGATTTTTTGATGTTTTATAGCTCCAAAAAGTGCTCTGACTTATTACTGCATTCTCTGAAATTCTCCAAGTCCAAGAAATCATTCGGAAACTCTGAATTTTTCCAATTCCAATACGTAGAAAAAGTCATCTCCCCAGCCATAAAAAAAGCGTTTTGAAACCGAATTTCCATTAATCGAAAGACATTTCGGAATACTTTTTCCCCGCTTCGAAACCGTCCGAAATTTGGGTCAGACTCCAATCAATAGTAGAACAATCGCATCGTCTAGTCGATCGTTTCCGTTCATTCAGCGGGAGTCGTATCCTGCGTAAAAGTCCCCCTGGTGTGGGCTATTATTCGATACTGTAACCAAGCCTTAGAAATGTAAATCGATCAAAATACCTTTAGCGATAGCGATCTTTTAGTTTCTTTCCTAAATGGGTTGAACTCGATCAATGAGTGTATCAGATCAAGATCCAGCTGAGGGGATGAGTCACATATGTACATATATACACATACTCACGTACTCTACGTACGCATATAACAATGGTAAAATATTCGTTGGCGAACGTGAATTATAATTAAAGTTTCAACGATACTCTGGCTTCGTAGAGTGGAGGAAGACTCTGGCAAAAAAAAAAAAAAAAACAAGAAAAAAAGACGACACTAGTAAAAAGCGCAAGCTTCGCCGTCGTATCATTTCAATGCCACGGTAACAATAAATTGCGTGGAAAGATTTCCCGGGAGGCTAATAACGCATTCTTTTTACGGCGATGCGGCGGCTTCGGCGGCATAGTTGGCATCTCGTCGTAAGCCGGAGAGAAAAGATTATTCATGAATGAGTAATAATGAAGTACGCCGAATAAAGAAAATAATTAAAATTTAGAGGCTTTTACGATGCGGCGTGGATACCTGACGCTGGTGCGGCAGCCAGCGTTGACTCAATGACGCACGTAGGATTCGAGGAATTCCACGATGTACCCTCGTTACCCTGCGTCAAAGCGTCACTACCGAAATGGATAAGGGTAAGGGGTGAGTTTCTTGGCTGGTTAAGGTTTTATATATGAGATATGTCCTTCCTTATGGGAAATGGACCTGGCGCCTTTTTGTTCGCGGCTGGTGGCAAATGGAAGACAACTATGCCGCTGCGATGTGCTATATGCTAAAAGCATCGTCCATTCTCGATACAAGCTCCATCGATTCGATCGCGAGTGTTTGTTTTGTGGTATACGAATACGAGGTATTTATATTCGTACCGATTTTCGGACCAGTCTCTGGATGCGCGTCCGCGTACAAAAAAAAAGGAGAAAAAGAAGTAAAAATCCAGTTTGGCAGTTTTATTATTCCGTTGTCGCCGTATGTCTTATCTTTTTTATCTAGATACATTCGGAGAGTCTTGTTAATACTCGAGCGAAGTGTTCGCTATCGTGTGTGCTTGTTCGTTGTCTCAGTGTTTGTCTCGCTTTGTCGCATGCATCCCTCTTTCGTTTCAGAAATTAATTGAGGCTTTAGTCAAGCAAACGTAAACACAGCAGGGAGATTTTATGTTAACGCGTTCAAAAACACAATGAATTTATTTTTTGTTGCTTAATACGCGTATCTGTGACATCCCGAAAAAAAAACACACATAGTATCCTTTAAACTGCTCGTTCAGACGTGTTTTCTTACCCGTGAAGATGATCGTTTTTCTCGCCTGTGTGTGAAGTGTCTAACAATGTTGGAGAATTGGGTCGGATGAGAAAAAAGATTTATATAACGGGGTGATTTGCATGTAGGGGTAATGTTTTGGGTGCAGATGGTTGGATTTTGGAATTTTTTGATTTGTCGGGTGAAAATGGAAGGGATGAGGAAAATAACGAGAAGGGATGGTTCGAAATTTGAACCTGAATTTTTGGCTTATAGTAATGATCTTGAAAGAAGCAGAAATGAGAAAAATTCTGCAAATTGGTCAGTATAAAATTACAAGTTTCTACTCGGGTATAGGTCATTTTTTGCTTTCTTTAGAAATTTAAAGGGATGATGAAAAAAAATTGTGAAATGACTTCAAAATACATCGTAGAAATGCTGAGTCTCTAACTCGAACACCCATCTCCAAGATGTGACTCAAAAATTTATTAATTTTTTTTTTATAAAAGTAATTCTTTTACGAATACCTACCTACGTATGTTTTTTGTTGATAAGTTGCAATGAAAAAATGTCTGTCAACGTGGCTATTGAATTTTAGTCTTATTTAAGATGAGTTACAAATAAACACGAATGCATAAAAACCAAACATTTTGAAAAATACGCTGTTCCTGTTCCAAAGCAATAATACTCTGTTTATTATTCCGAATTACGAACCAACGAGTAAAAAAATTGATTTTTTGCATGATTCTGTTGAAAATTTACAAATTTTGAATCACATTGGGGTGATGAGGTTCAAGTTGAAGATCTAATCATGAAAACTGTAAAAAATCTTGTAAAAATTATTAAAATTTTAAATCTCTTAAAAATCATCAAAAATGTTGAAAAATGAAAATTTTGTGAAAATGTCATGAAAATTGTCCAAAAAGTTGTAAAAGTTGTTCAAAGTTTCACAAAAATCAATGTAGAAAAGTTTGTGGAAAAGTCGTGTAAAATGTGTAAAATAGTGTATAAACGTTCAAAATATTATTGAATCACTGAAAATATTGCAAAAATTGTTAAGAAATAGTGAAAATTTTCTGAAATGTTGTAAAACTTGATCAAAATTTCACAAAGATCATTGAAAATTTGGAAAAATTGAAAAGTCGTGAAAAATGATGTGTGATGTGTAAAATGGGGTATTAACATTCAAAATTTCATAAAAAATCATTGAAATTTTAAATATGTTGCAAAAGTTGTAAAAAGTCATCATTTACCTAAATTTTTACGGTTTTTATCATTTTTGCGTTATTTTTACTCATCTGTATGAAAATTTGTGAATATTAAAACGCTTTTATGGTATTTCAACCACTTCTACATCATTTTTCAACGATTGTTGGGATATATTTTTACAAATTTTAAGAGACTTTCGACATGATTTTTTTGAGCTTTCTAACGAAGTTTTCACTGATTTATGTGAAAATTTCAGAGATTTTAACGAAATCTCATTTTTGACAATTTTAATGTTTTTTTGACAGTTTTTACATTATTTTCAACGATCTTTTTGATTAAGACAATTTCAGCAATATTTTCAATGATTTCCGTGATTTTATGGTCAGTTTCATGATATTTAATTATTTATAATGATTTTTATGACATTTCCAATAATTTTTACGAGAATTTTAACAATTTTCATGATTTTTTTGACAATTTTTACAATACTTTTGATAATTTTTATGGGAATTTTCAACATACTTATAGAAATTTAGCTACTATTCTTATTAACTTTCTGATAATTTTTATTGATTTTCTTGTCTCAATTTGTGACTAAATTAGTGGTCGGATTAACACCTGGTCTAGAGATGGCTTTAGCTGGGCCGACGCTCACCTACTCATCATCTTATTACAAAAGGAAATCGAGAAATTCACTTTCAGAAACTCAGGCAGGCACTTCAGTTTGAAAATTCTCTTATCTTAATGATTATCCATTACTGTAATGAGTTTTGTTTTCACTGAGTATCTCTATTCTCTTGCTCTTGTCTATAGTTGAATTGTAGAAAAATGATTTGAACCAAGAATTATTCAGTCGATTAACGATTTATGATTTAAATGACTCGTATCTGTGGAAATTATTTCAAAGAAATTATGATCCAAGCGAAGATTTCAATCGAAAATATAGACTATTAATCGTGATTAGATTAGGCGTGATCTTCTCGTTTTTTGTAGCGAATTTTAGTTGTGTTTCAGTATCACGTGTCAGATGATCTAGACTGCGTTTTTGTTATCTCTTCTCGAACTTTCTACTTTTTTTTCTTCCTCTGTTGTATTTTCTATCCTCGGCCTTGCACCAGATGTCCCTCTAATCTCTTTATTGTTCTGATAGATAGCTCATTCAGGATGCTCGTCGTAGTCATGTAGCTAAATCTAAATATATGGGGATCCGGCCGTTAGAAATTTATGAATGAAAAAGCCTTCAATAGGAAATCATACAGTGATACGTTATCACTTATCGTGGAAGGAAGTGTGGGCATTGTGGAATAGATAATTTGAAAAAATATGTACTCGTATGTGAAACCAATTTGCGGTCAAGTTAACGAACTCGATAATTAAAAGGAAATTCATCGGGAGCTTATTACGAACGTATAAATTGATGATAAGACGTTAGTCAATTAATAATGCGTATTTCATTCTGTAACGCAAGATGACTATATATGTTGAAAAAGCTGATGAAAATGAAGAACGCGTCTTGCAAGAAGATGTGTATTCGTACACGAGATTTACAATACTAAAAATACGTTACAAAAATCTAGTATACTAAGTCGAACCGGTCACGTGATGTGGCGAGTGAAGAAAACGACGTGACTGGGAACAAAAGGGATGTTTGCCAAATGGACGGGCAAGGAGAGAATAGGAATGCGTTAGAGAGTAGAGTAAGATCATTAGGAAACACAAAGGGAAGGACTAAAGGACAGTAAGACTGAAGGACGTCTGCGAAATGATACATGCTCGCTCGAACATACTCCCCCCCGTTGACGCGTGCTAATTAGCGTCAACTAAAAGTCGCACAAGTTTTGAAACTAGGCGCTTCGTGGTTCCGGTTGCGGTGCGGACAGTGACGACGCGTGTAATGCCATCCTTACCCGGGTGTGTCTGTTCGATGCGGCCCATTGGCCACTGTAACGCTGGGGTATTATCTTCGCGAAGGAGTACTACTTCGCCGATGTCAAATTGTATTGCTTCATTTGTTTTCGCTCGCTTTTGGAGCTCAACCAAGTATTCCCGACTCCACGTCGACCAAAATGACTGCGCTGCTTCTTGAATCATTCGCCATCTTTTCGCTAGTGTAAGACGTTCATGGGCGGCGGCGGTCATTGGCGATGCTTTTAGTGAGTCACCAATTAGAAAATGACCCGGTGTGAGCATCTCCGCTTCCGGATCAGTGCTGAGGTACGTTAGAGGTCTCGAGTTGAGGCAGGCTTCTGCCTGAGCCAAGATGGTTGTGACCTCTTCGAATGTGAGCAAGTTTGATTTTATTGCTGAGATGAGGTGACGTTTAGCAGACTTCATTCCCGCTTCCCATAATCCTCCGAAGTTGGGTGAATATGGTGGAATGAAGTGCCACTCGATTCCTTGCTCAGCTACATGACGTAGTATTGGATTTTTGTTGTTTTCAAAAAATGTATACAGATCGTTCAGTTTGTTGTTGGCCCCTACAAAATTTGTGCCGTTATCACTGTAGATCTTTACTGGCCGACCTCTTCTCGAAATAAACCGTTCTAAGGCAGCAAGAAATGCGTCGCTAGACAGGTCACTGACGAGTTCCAAATGAATTGCTTTTGTTACAAAGCAAACAAACAATGCGATATAGGCTTTCGTTGTGGTAGACTTTCGAGCTAACGAATATCTGATTGAGATCGGTCCACCATAGTCGACACCGACGGTTGAAAATGCTCGAGAAGGTGTAATTCGACTATTTGGAAGATCGCCGGTTGGTTGTTGTATGGTTGGTGTGGTTTTGATGCGACGGCATGTTACACATTTTCTCGTTATCTGACGTATGGAGTCACGAGCGTTGACAATCCAGTAGCGTTTGCGAAGAATGGCGTTTAATTGGTTTGCGCCGGCGTGAAGGTTTGTAATGTGTGTGTCTCGAACGAGGACGGTAGTGAAATGTGCCCTGCTGGGTAACACGATGGGGAATTTTGTCGTTGGTGCGAGGTCTGCAGTATTCCCTGAAAGCCGACCGCGAACACGAAGAATACCACCCTCATCCAAGAATGGTGTTAAGGTGCGGAGTGGATCCCGTTGTTTCAACGGACGATTGGCCCGTAGTCGACGTAGCGTATCTGGGTAGGCGATCCGCTGAACGTGCCGTACCAAATGATCATGACTCGCTGCTAGCTGAGTTGCGGTCGATTCTGGTACTGTGGCGATTCTGTCTGCGAGAGGTAACTGATGGTTTTTGCAGCGTGATTGCTTATCGTGAATTTTGAAACGTTGAATAGCTCGCAGAACGAGAGCAAGTACACGTAGCATTTTCGTGTGCGATGAATACTTGCTGATGATCTGTGATACATCGGATTGAGCGGCGATGGTTGCTAGGCTAACAGTCTTAACTTTTCGCTGCTCCTTCAGCACCTCACGTGACTGTGCGGCATCGCTGTCGATCGATGATAGTGGAGGTGGTAACTGAGGATTCCACCACAGGGTGTATTCGGCGAGGTGTTCAACTGTGGTACCGCGAGATGCGACGTCTGCCGAATTGTGCTGTGACCGTACGTGACGCCATTGTGATGTAGGCAGCAAACTAGTGATTTCTGAAACGCGGTTGCTCACAAACGTTTTCCACGTTCTCGATGGCTTGCTGAGCCAAGAGAGAACTACAGTTGAGTCTGAATACGCGAAACGTTGTTCAATTGCGCACGGAAATGTCGTAGCGACCCTTGTCATCAATCGTGCGAGTAATACGGCGCCGCATAATTCAAGCCTAGGGACTGATACCGCGTTGATTGGCGCAACTCGAGTTTTGGCGCAGAGTAGATGTGACGCTGATTTACCGTTATCGAAATTGACGTTGATATAAACGCAGCCAGCATACGCGGTTTCTGATGCGTCACTAAACCCATGTAGCGTATATGTGACTCGAGGTGACTTGTCGACGTGGCGAGGAATTCGAATTTTTTGAAGATGCTCGTTTGTATCTGACCGATACGCTTCATATGCCCTCTGAATATCATTGTCGAGAACTGAATCCCAATCAACTGGTTGCAGCCACAGCTTTTGGAGGAGGCATTTGGCTACGATGACGATGGGAGCAAGCAAACCGAGAGGATCGAATATTCGCGATAAGTACGAGAGCAGCTTTCGCTTAGTAAGTTCGCCATCGATGGCTGGTAGACGTGCATGATATACGAAAACGTCTGCTTCGGTGTCCCAAGACATACCGAGAACCTTGGAGACCTGAGTATCCTTGTCAAATGAATAATGTTTCGAAGTTGCTCTTTCGGATACATCGACAAGCGCTTCAGGCTTGTTCGATGCCCATTTGCGTAGGTGAAATTGACCTTTTGCAGCTAATGCTTGTAAATCTGCGATGAGACGACGAGCTTGTTCGATGGAATCAGCGCCACTGAGAATGTCATCGACGTAGTCTTCCTCTAGCAGGGCCCGGGCGGCGAGTGGAAAATTATCGCCTTCGTCGAGTGCCAGTTGTTTCAGTGCTCGAATGGCGAGGAATGGAGCGCAGCGTGTGCCATATGTTACGGTGTTGAGAATGTATACGCTTAGCGGATCGTTCGGCGAATACCTCCACAGGATGAGTTGATATATTCTGTGCAAAAGATTTACTAGCACTTGACGGTACATTTTCTCAACGTCGGCTGTGACTCCAACGCGATGACGACGAAAACTGTGAAGTATGGTGAAAATGTCGTTTTGAATCGTTGGCCCGGTATACAGAGTATCGTTCAATGATACACCGGTGGATGTTGGCTGCGACCCGTTGAATACTGTGCGAAATTTTGATGGATCGTCAGGACGAGTGACAGCGTGATGTGGCAGAAAGTAATGTGAACCTTCTATTGGTGCTTCAGCACGAGTCATGTGCCCGAGATTTTCATACTCTCGCATGAACGCGTGATATTTTTCGCGATACTCGGGATCACGTTGCATACGACGTTCGATCTGAAGAAATTGTTGTTCGGCGATGCGACGAGATTCGCCTAATTCGGAAACCTTTTCGTTGAATAATAGATTGACTATGTATTGACCGTTTTCATCGCGCGTTGTTGTCTCACTGAACATTCGTTCACAGAGTTGCCCATCTGGAGTCATTTCCTGGTTGTTTAGAGATGACGTTGAAGCGACGACATCCTCTAACTCCCAAAATTGACGCAGCTGAGCTTCCAGAGTGAAGCAGCATAACTCAGTGGTGGAAGGAGGTGGTGTATGACACGTAAAATTTCCCGAAACTAACCAACCGAAGCTAGAATTCAAGAGCGGAGGAACGTCAGACGCTATTTGCAGTTTGCCAGCTTGCATGGTGGTTGCCCAGTGTTCTGCGCCGAGCAGAATATCTATCGGTAGATCGGCGTCGTACTCGTCGGCCAGTGGTACCCCTGGTTGACGAAGTAATTCCATGGTAGTTTCGCTGAGTGTGGGACGATAATGCGTGATGACAGGAAGAATCCTCGCGAATATTTCCAGTTTGTAGGGTGAGTGACGTGATTGAACGAATAGTTTAGTTGCGAATTGAGGTGCCGTAGCGAGTGCACCTCCGATACCTTCGACGTTTACTGATACGTGAGTCGGTTTGAGCTTAAGACGACGTGCGAGATTTTCTGTTATCAAGGTGCATTGTGAAGCTGAGTCGATGACCATTCGCGCAGAAACCCTTTGCTGGTTATTCGTAGCATGGACGACTGCTGTTGGCAGGAATGTGGCTGCGGTTTGCTGTGCTGTGATACAGGAGTACATCGATGCACCTGGATTTTGCGGCGTCGACGTTGAGCTGATTTCTTTGTGTAAGGAGGTGTGGTGTGCGTTGCCACATTTTCTACACTTTGACGAGCGGCATTTTGCAATGACGTGTTTCGGGTTGAGACAATTACCGCACAGGCGATGTTTTGCCACCAACTTTTCTCGTTCGGCTATCGATGTGTTCAAATAGGTAGGACACTGATATGCGAAGTGCGACTCCTTGCAGATTGGACACGACGCTTGAGTAGTTAAATGAGTATATCGAACGTCGCGTTTTGATTGTTTGTAATCAATGTTGTGATTAGGTTTCGTAGACGAAGTGGTCGTGTTTTGACGTCTTTCTGGTTGAGTTGAGGTGGCTGCCAGTACCTCAGATGCGGTAGCACGCTGCTCGATGAATGTGATAAGCTCGATCAAGGTTGGTAGCTGCATGGAGTTCTCGATGGTGATCTCCCATTGACGACGAATACCATGGCCTAGTCGTGTACTGAGGAGGTATAACAAGATCGCATCCCATTGGTCAGTAGGCAGACCTTGCGCAGAAAGTGACCGAACGGAACTATTGAATGCATCAACTAACGCACGAAGCTGAGCATCTGTATTCGCGGTTGGCAGCTCGAAAATTGTTTTGAGATGTTTCATGACAATCAATCGCTGATTATCATATCGTGCTTTGAGCGCGTCGAGCGCATCTTCGTAGTTTTCTTCGACGACGTCGATAGATGCTATGCGCTCGGCTGCTTCTCCTCTGAGGTGCGCTTTGAGTTGAAAGAATTTTTCAACCGTCGAATATGCAGGATCTTCGTGGACTAGCTTATCAAATAATTGATAAAAACTGGGCCATTGCTTCCAGTCACCTTCGAATGTCGGCAAATCGATCTTTTGCAGCTTTACTCGAGGTGATTGATGTTGGCGGTTTTGTTCATGTTGCCCGCTGCTGCTACCGCTGCCGCTGCCGCTGCCACTGCCATTGTTTGGCTGATCGGTGGCCGTAAAGACGCTTCTCTTCCGCCTCAATTTTAATTTGAAATTAAGAAGCGTTTGCTCGAATTGATCGCGTTCAACTATTTGAGGGTCGACTTCGCCGTCAGCGGGTGGCGTGGCGATCTCTTCGATTTCTGCCTGAACTTCTTCGAAGTCGGCTTCAAGTTTATTGAGTGTGTCGATCCAGATGTCGATAGCTTGGACGTCGGTGAAGAATTCGTCCGGAGTGTTTGTGGCTCGGGTCAATTTACCCTTGATCGTGGCACGTTTTCTCACAAGTGACTGCATTGTAGGTATGACGTTGAAATTACGTTGAAATAACGTTAAAATTACGTTGAAATAACGTTGAAATTACGTTGAAATAAAAATGCGACTGAATTGATAAGATTACCGTGGTCGTGTCGATTGCTCGTGATGACTGTGACGGAGCTGTTCCCGAATGTGAAGATCGACGCTGTGATGTTGACTGGTGGCCACCAGATGTGAATGCCGGAAGGCACGATAATAAGCGGATTAAACGCACGTGTAGGTGCCGCGAGGCACGTTGATATGCTGCGAGAGCACGCTGATGTGCTGCGAGAGCACGCTGATGTGCTGCGAGAGCACGCTGATGTGCTGCGAGAGCACGCTGATGTGCTGCGAGAGCACGCTGATGTGCTGCGAGAGCACGCTGATGTGCTGCGAGAGCACGCTGATCGCGACCGATACTTCGAATACACTCACCACTACGTCATCGACACGACGCTCGAATGTTTAGCTCGACATCACGATATCGCACGCGGTCGAATACGAATAGTACATTACAACCACGAAAAAATACGCGGTGCGAAAATTACGTATGAAATTTACATAATATGAACGAAAACGAAAATGATTAACAATTAAACGAAAAACATAACGATAAACTTACGAAAGTGATAATGTTAATGCCGGTATCCGGCCCGAAGGACCATGAAAAAGCTGTTGAAAATGAAGAACGCGTCTTGCAAGAAGATGTGTATTCGTACACGAGATTTACAATACTAAAAATACGTTACAAAAATCTAGTATACTAAGTCGAACCGGTCACGTGATGTGGCGAGTGAAGAAAACGACGTGACTGGGAACAAAAGGGATGTTTGCCAAATGGACGGGCAAGGAGAGAATAGGAATGCGTTAGAGAGTAGAGTAAGATCATTAGGAAACACAAAGGGAAGGACTAAAGGACAGTAAGACTGAAGGACGTCTGCGAAATGATACATGCTCGCTCGAACATATGTTTCTTCCTACCTCAAGCTCATTTTCATTCATATTTCTAAGAATGAAAGCTCATACGTTATCGATTCGATGCTCGACATAAATAAGGCGATTAATTTCGATTAATGAGTAATTTCGAACTAGACGAAGAGATAATAAATATTCCCATGTTATCGTATATCGATTATCACGAAATTTATTATAAAACTAGTACGATTAGAATTATTGTTGGTGCATTTGGCAGGTATTCTACGAATTCGATATTTTTAACGGTATTATTCGTCGTATTGAACCGTTTAACCCCGGTACCAGGATATTTGCTTTGTTCGACGGATAATAAATACGCCAAATCATTCGATAATTATACACGAGTCGAGTATTCGGTGTACTATTCCCCCCCCCCCCCCCCC